>CABHPQ010161186.1:0-11933 GCA_902168405.1 Peromyscus aztecus | reverse complement strand
ACCATCATGTAGCTGTGTAACTAGAGATGAATTCAATTCAACTCTGAATGCTGAGAAAAGAAAAATAAATTATACCAAAACACATAGAATTAATAATATAGAGTAACATAATCAATGAAAACATCTCCTCTTTGAAAAAGTATTAAACAAACTAGAGAAGTCACCAGCTAGTGTTGAAAAGAAGGACAGCATAGCATCAGAGAGCAAAATAACTAAAGGAGAGGAAATGCAAAACACAATAAAGGTAGCCTCGGACTCACAGATAGCCATATGCATCTCTCTTCTGAGTGCTGGGATCAAAGGCATACACCCCGAGGCTCAGCAGTAATGATAATAATGATAATAATAATAATAATAATAATAATAATAATACATTTTGTATAATTCCATGTACATTCATTTGAAAATCTAGATGAAAAGACTATTTCTCTACATCTATACAAGTTACTCAGACTGACTCCAGGACAGATTGAAGTCTCAAAGATGCTTCCATTTCCACAGAGAGAAAGAATATGACTAACTAAGCAGACCAGTCTTCTTCAAAGTAGCTGTGGTCACTGCTGACAGGACTTTGGGACAGAGCTTGCCTAACCGGTGGATGGGCACAAGGGATCCTGGGTGTGATCCAGGACTACAAATCAATCAATCAATCACAAACAAACAAACAAACAAATAAACAAACAAACCTGCCACAGACCCAGGGGATCTCACTGCAGAATTTTACACAGAGAAATCCTTCCTGTCTCAAATAGATAAATTTTAAAAATCGGAATTATTTTTTTGGAAACTCCAGAGTGGTATGCAGTTAACAGAACAATTATTTTCAGATACGAAGATGAAAAACCCCTCCCATCCCCTCGTGTCGCAGTAACTAATTTGTGCTATGCTCCTAGAACTGCTGTAAATTTCCAAATCAATTCACACCCCCCAGGCTGTACCCAGGCAAAGTTAGGGGATACAAAAACCGCTAACAGGACAGGGCTATCTGAAGACACACTCGGTAGAGAGTTAGCTGTACAAAAGTAGACGTGGTGCAGTTTAAAAATAAATATTACACAGCCTTATATCTTATATTTCAGGTTTTGTTTTTGTTTTTAGGAGTGAGTTGTGTACAGGATTGTTAAAGGATTTTTAGACAAGAAAAAAATAACTATGCTAGAACCAATTTATTTCTTATCTTCTTCCTCTTCCTCACTCCCTTCATCCTGCTCTTTGTCTTCTACTTTCTTTTCTTGCTCCATTCAGCCGTGACGACCCCTTTTTACTGCGACTGGTTTTCCTTTAGCCTGTCTGAGCATGTCTTCGAGAACTAGAAGAAGTTGACTTAAGCATCCGAACTCTTCTTGTGCTCCTCCCGGCATGCTGGCATGCAGAATGCACATGAGGACATTTTGTCATTTGGCCTATCTTAGGACGTTCTTTGCCCGTGTTTAGTTGATTTCACCCAGCGAGGCAGAGTCGCCCAGCTCTAGCTCGTGCCTGAGCTGTCTCCATGGAGCTCAGTGTACTGCAGTCAATGTGAGAGCCAGAGGCCGATGCGACCCTTCCCCCTCCATGTTCTCTTCCTTGCTGAATGGTGCTCCTCTTAATTTGCCACTGCCAGAGTTTTAACCACAGTGCATCATTGTCAGTTTTGCCTTGAATTATGGAAGGCTGTCCTCCGAACACGTGACCGCTACCTTCTTGAGGTAGGAGTGTATATGATCATCCACGAGAGACACTCACAGGCATAGGTCCATTAATACTTCCTCTTGGAAGGCGCTGTGTGGTGGCCATCTTTGGGTGAGGTGCTTCTGCTTTCTCTCTAGTATCCCTGGCCCAGCTGTGTGCAGTTCTTTCCTAGCTGATTGCATTCTCAAAAGAGCTTCAGTGCACTGAGGGTAGGAATTTGACCAAACTGGGGCTCCATCTGCTCGGCCTTCTCACCTACAGTGGGGTGTGATCTTTTTTCGAGGATGCAGATAGTCTGGGTCATTCTCCTCTAGGTAATCCTGCTGAAATTCATTGGTTCACTCAGCTAGGCTTGGATGGTGATGTCACTGGTGCCCAATCTGGGAAGCTGATATTTATTAATGTCTTTCCAGGGGTCAGTTCAGTCTTTAAAAATTAAAAAAGGTAAATATTTCTGGAAACTGTGGTGCCCACCTGCAGCCCCAGCACTTGGGAAGCAGAGGTTAAGAGGAGTGAATGAAGCAAGTTGGAAGCTAGCCTGGTCTACATAGTGAATTCAAGGCCAGCCAGAGATACATCATGAAAATAGAAAATAAATGTGAACTGTGTATGCTGGGTTTTTTTCATTTCTTCCCTACATCTAATTTCCTGCTTGGTGCCACCTCCTGTGATCTGAATAAACAAAATCATTAGTGCCTTTATAATGGTATCATAGCATCAATTTTATTATTGCTCATTTATTTGAAATACATAAATGAATAAAAATTCCAGGTCAGAATTTTTTCTCTTTCTGTCATCAACAATCTCCTTTCCCTTATTTCTGATGAAGACTTTTAATTATAATTCCATTGTAGTTAGTGTGTGCTTTATTTTTCTTGGGTATCCTTTGAGATTTTTTTCTTTTTATCCCCTTATAATTCATAGTCAGTGTGTATATTAGTCTAGGCTCTAGAGGAACAGAATTGATAGAATGAATTTGTCTTAGAAGGGGATTTATTGGATTGGTTTACAGATACAGTTGGAGTAGCACAACAGTGGCCACCTCACACCAGAAAGACTGAAACTTGATTGTTGGTCAACCTACCACGCTGGCTGCCTCAGTAGTTCCAACCTTGTGCTAAATGCCTGGAGGAGTCCTGGAGAGTTGCTGGTGGTCCTCAGACCACACCAGAATACCAAAGAGGCTAGTTCTGTTAGTGTCAGCAAGAGTGAAGGCCAAGCAACCAACAAGTGAAGCGTTTCATCTTCCTTGTCTTTTATCTGGACCACCACTAGAAGATGCAACCCACACTTAGGGACGGTCTTCCCACATCATTAAAACGATATCAAGACAATCACCCACAGACATGGCCACAGGCTAAGCTGCTGCAGACAGTTTCTGGATACTCTCTTTTCTTCCTAGGGGGTTCCAGCTTGGGTCAAGTTGACAAAGCTAACCACCACAGTATCTAGTGTGGATTCTTCCTTAGAAAAAAAGTAGCCAAACTTGCATATGTGGGACTCTAAACTGTGATGTTCACAGAGAGCCATTGGAAGCATGTGGCTTTCACAAATCTCTCTAATATAGGACCCAAATTCCAAACTGCATGTCCATCTGCCAAAACCCCCAGGCTGTTTCCCTTTTTCTTCTGACTTCTTCTTGGGTCCTTCAGTCATTCCCAACATGGCCAAAGAGTCAGAGAGAGTTTGTACACAGTCTGAGGAAGAAGGGGTCTTTGAGGTTTCTTTTTTTCTAGGATATTTTCACTCCACCACTTTGTAGGACTCTGGCAGTCCCAAACATCCCCCATACCTCTCAGGCATGGGCTGTGGCTCTGATTGGATTGTAGCTGTCCAAAACCCCGTGGATGGGGAACTGGCCAGAAAAAGTGGGGGAAATGTGGGTCTTTCTGGTATTCTTGATTTGGGGAGATCAGATGCCCTACAATTTCTGCCTGTGGGAATGCCAGGTTATTTTGTCATGTTTATCACCATTGTCTGTGGAAAAATTAATTCAAAATGAATTTCCCTTTGCCGAAATCTGAGGTTACACTGTCATATTAAATGAAAATAATTCAATTGAGTAAAATAACTTTATGAATAATATGAATAATCAGAATCTAAATGCATGAACCTATTCTGGGTATTTATATACAACATGCATATGGATGTGCATGAACATGTATGTGAGATAAAGGGAGAAGTAAAAGATGTTTTCGTACATTTTTAACAGAATAAATGGACCATTTAGAATAAAAATTGTTACTTTGTAGTTCCTCCAAATATGAAAATTGCCTCAGGTTCAGGTCAACAATGATAAAATGCTGTTGACAAACAGGATATGCTTATGATGTTAGAGTTTCGACTTGCAGTTTATTTACTGATGATAATTCTTGAAGAATAAATAGGTAAGTGAAAAGAGAAAATGAATTTAATCTGATTTTAATTCTAATCAAGGAATTACATAAAAACTCACTATTTGTAATTTCAAAAAGTGAAGTATAAAGAAAAAAAACAAACTGGCAAAGGGTTAAGAATCAGGTTGATAATAGATTGAATATGAGAATGCAATATCCCAGCATTTTAAAGTCTAAGAAAACAGTAGCCCACAGAATTTTATTGCTAGGAAAGTTCTCAAATGAGATTATAAGCATATACCCAAGACATTTGGACATAAAGAATGCAGACAATTTTTCTCCTCCAGATCCTGTGTGAAAACACATAATTCAGCTCTTGCTTCAGGAAAAAAAAAAAAAACAGAAAAGCTAATATTGTGAAAGAATGACATTAGATACTAGAAGCAGTGGTGGTTAACTATGTCCCAAAGGAAGTGAAAGAAATGAGAAAAGAAATATTATACACTCTGGATACACACTTAGAAAAATTTCCTTAAACCAATAAACTGTTATGATACAAAATTGCAAAGTTATAATAATGGAAGTGTTGATTTATTTGGTTTATTTATGAGCTTTAGCCATATACTAAATATATAGAATAAGAGATTAAATTATAGTCTCACAGGAAAATATAAATGTTATAAACTTTGAAAAATGTAAATATAGTAATGTTGAGATGAGAAGGGCACTGAGCGTGAATTAGTACCAGAAGCAAAAGCAAGAATTCCCAGACTAGCTCCTCATTACATGTGTTTGTGTGTGTTTGTGTGTGTGTGTGTGTGTGTGTGTGTGTGTGTGTGTCCTTGTGCACACGCATGTGTGTATGTGCACCTGTTTTTGTGTGTTGAGTATATGGAATCATTTCTCGGGAGTTATCTGTCTCTTCTTGTTTTTGTTTTTTTGAGTTAGGATCTCTCAGTGGTCTGAAACTCATCATTTTTCTAGGGTGGCTGGCCACAAGACCCCAGGGAGCCTCCCATCTCTTCATCTCCAGTCTTAGGCTTACAAAACATGCCTGTGTCTGGCTCTTCTTACATGGGTTCTGGGGATCAAACTCAAATTTCCATGCTTGTGAAGCAAGGACTTAATCTATTGAGCTGTCTCCACAGACCCCCAAGCTGCTGTTCCAAAAGGCAACCAGTGGCTCAGTAAGCAGCCCCATGTGAGGCTCAGTTTCCTTTCCTGACAAACAGGATGTTTAGGCAAAGATACTTTTTCAGTCTCTGTCAGGTTCTTCATCCCATGACTTCAGGTTCTGTTTTGTGTAGTGTAATACATATGCCTTGAAGAAGGCAGAAATCAGAACTATTTTGGGGGAAAAGGGGGACCAGCAATACAAGGTCATAAGGGAAGGGGAGGCCGATTGTGGAGGGTGAGGGGCAAGATGGAAGTACTGTGACATGTATGTACCAAAATGTCGTGATGAAACCTACCACTTTGTATGCCAACTTACTCCTAACTCGTCCAAGTACAGAGAAGGTGTCTGTGTAGCGCTTGGCCATAAATGGGAGAGCTGTATCACATAGTCTCCCTTCAAGATTCAGGGAGCATCTAGGGTGAGAGGGAAGAAAGATCCTAAGAGTCAGAGGTCAGGAAGAACTGGGATGAAACAATATCTTCTGGACACACAGGAGAGCTGCATTCATGAACTCATAGCAGCTGTGATCAACTGCATACAACCTGCACAAGATCAAGCTAACTGACATACCAACATGGAGCAGAGAACAGAGGCCCTACTCATAGGTGAGGAATTATGGAAAATTGATAGCTGTTATGAGACAGAGATTGAGTTTTCTTTAGACACGCAGTCCTCGGTAGGTTGACCATGTTCCTCCAGTGAATGGTCTCACACCTGTGTATATGCAGGCAGCACTAATTGGACTGAGTGGCTTATGAAATTAAAACGGGGCGGGCATTAAGTTGCAAGGGGGACTTGGGGAGATCTGGGAGGAGTTGGAGGCAAGATGAGGGGTGGATATGAAAAAAATACATTGCAAACGTGTATGAAATCCTCAGATAATAAATTAAAAATTACAGTAATTAAAAAAAAGATTAATAATAGAAAGTGGTCTTAGAGTCTTGGAGGTCAAGTTGAGAAATGATTGGAGAGTTGTCTGAGAAAAACTTTAACTAGTGCTAAGAAATTCTCTGGTGAGCTTTGCCAGTGTCCTTCAGGTAAAATTAAAAAGACCAGGATAGAGCGTATTACACCCGTATTAGAACACCGCCACCAGGAGAGGCAATACTTGGCTTTCAGCACTTGTTCAAGCCACATTAATTTGACAGCAGGCATGAGCTGTTGACTGCCTGCCAGAGCCTTCCGCTGTCTGTGGCTCGTTGAGTGCACAACTGCTCTGATCGAGAGAGTAATTCCCTGCCAGGCAGCTGTGGAATGAATAAGTTATACCCAGCAGTGGAACCCAGAGCCTCATCAGCTAATCAGTGAGCTCCATGGGAGACAAATTAAAGCGGAGGAAGGTGCGTATAGGAAGAGGATGGTGATGAAGGAAAGAAATGAGCCCGTATTAAGAGGTGACAAAAGCCATGGGGAAATGCATGCATTTTAGTAAGAAACAAATGAAACACATTTGGTTCCAATTTCAGAGTCCAGGGCACAGATACGAAAATGAGTTTGGTAAAAGAAGGTGATGAGAAGATTCTGGAAGGTGAGAGAGAGAGAGTTAATGAAGTTGTTTGAGAACACTTAATGGATATGCTGATCATGAAATACCGAAGAACTGAAACTTCGGCTGGGAGGACTACAATTTAACATTCGTTTGCTGGTTAGGACAAGAAGAGATAACAGAGTATAGGGTTTAGATTGCATATATGCTATAACAAAGTGCATATATGCTGTAACAAAGGTCTAGTAAATAGCAACAGAGCCAAGTCCAGTATTTCAAACTACAAGTAAGTTCATATGAGCATTCTGATTCTCAGAGATATTCTCTCTGAGGGAGACAATGTGTACATCCTGAGCTTCGCTGAAAAATTCCAGAGGGGACCAATATGTTCTCCTGTTTGGCAAGTACATTGTTCCTCTGTCCTTCCTATGGTCTGTATCTATCTGTCATCCCTTCCTTCTTACCTGAATTGTGGAGTCCCTCTTGTCAGCAAGAGAAGACAGCTAAGCCTGGGCATGATGGCACATTTCTTTAATCTGGCACCTGGAAGGCCAGAGGCAGGTGATCTTGCTGAAGTTGAGGCTACTATGGTCCACATTCAGAATGCCAGGCCAGCCAGGGCTACACAGTGGGACACTGTCAGGAGTGGAAAACATATGTGGGGGGTGAGAGGTGTCTCAAGGTCTATCCAATCGAATCTCTTTATTTCTCATATTAGTAAATTAGGACCAGGAGGAGTTTTCTCATTGTACTTAGCTAATTAGTAGTATGATAGGAACTTGTTAGGTGTTGTTCTTTCTATTCTAGAGGACTTTCCTGTTTGTGGTGCCTTGCTTCTATGGTTGGAGTACATTCCCAAAGAGTCCTGTGTTGGAACCTTGACACAGAAGCAATCGTGTTGACTGGTGGGAGCTTTAAGAAGTTGTTTAGGTCACTAGGGCTCTGCCCTTCTGAACAAATTGATGCCTTTATCACAGGACTGGGTGCAGGTTCCAGGTAAAAGGATGACTTCAGTTCCCCTATCCTTTGACCTTGACCCCTATCCCTTGATTCATGGACTTGCCACTAAACATGTTGCCACTATGTCATCCATCGTTTCCATTGCAGCAAGAAGACAAATATCAGATGAGTAGATCCAACCTCTGTCTGGTTAGCCTCCAGAACTGCAAGAAATAAATGTCCCTTCTTTTACATCACCCAGGATTGGGTATTCCGTTGTAGCCAGGGAAATGTGGATTGAGATACTCTCTTTAAAACTTAGAGATACATTCCAAATATCACCCATATTCCTTCCATAATGCCCTTCAGTTCTTTGGAGTTAATTTTCTATCCTGCTAACTTTAATGATTCAGGTTACAAAGAATTTAATGAAAACTGTGTGTCCCATGAAGCTTGCATTATAGGGCAGTGGGTAAATGATAAAACTAAATAAACTGTCTGTGTGGTGGCACATGTGTGTTATTGTAGCATTGGGGAGACAGAGTGTAATGTGTGGTTTAGAGAATAATCTATGATAGCAAGCTTTCAGTTTTGAATTAATGAATGTACTAAGTATGTATCAAGCCAAAGTAGAAGAACAAATCTTAAGAGATAAACAGAAAGCAAAAGATCGTCAAACTGGGCACACAAAACATTCCATAGAAACTGGTAGTTGTTTTATTTTGTTGTTTGTTTGTTTGTATTTTTTAACTCTTTACTCTTTGCTCTTTGGGGGCCCATCACCCAGCTCCCAAATAAATACACAGAGTCTTATTCTTACTTATGAATGCCCAGCCTTAGCTTGGTTTATTTCTAACCAGCTTTTCTTAACTTAAATTATTCCATCTACCTTTTGCCTCTGGGCTTTTATCTTTCTCTATTTCTGTATATCTTTTCTTTCCTACTTATTCAGTGTCTGGCTGTGTGGCTGTATGGCTGTCCCCTGGCACTGTCTGTCCTTCTCCTTTTCTTGATCTCCTCGCTTTTTCTTCTTTTCCTATTTATTCTCTCTGCATGCCAACCCCACCTATCCTTTCTCCTGCCTACCTATTGGCTGTTCTTTATTAGACCAATCAGGTGTTTTAGATAGCCAAAGTAACACAGCTTCACAGATTTAAACAAATGCAACATAAAAGAATGCAACACATCTTTGCATCATTAAACAAATATTTCACAGCATAAACAAATGTAACACATCTT
Organism: Peromyscus aztecus; assembly: GCA_902168405.1. Lineage (NCBI taxonomy): Eukaryota > Metazoa > Chordata > Mammalia > Rodentia > Cricetidae > Peromyscus > Peromyscus aztecus. The sequence goes on along the minus strand of CABHPQ010161186.1, from coordinate 3,085 downwards.
CAACTAATATTTCACAATGGAAACCAACTGGAGAAGCTGATGCCTCAGATGGAGTTCCCAATTAAGTTCTCTATGGATGAACTTCACGTGGTTGACATTCTGGCTCTTCTTTCCCACTGTGTGTATTTGTTTAACAATAGTAACCTCTGTTGGGAATAGTTTGCCCTCTGTTTGCAAAGACAAAGGGAATTGGGCATTGAGACAAACATGTTTGGGTTTGAAATGGGAAAGGGCAACCATACTTCCACAGCCGGCTTCTCAGTGGGTCAAACAGCACTGAGAAGTTTGCAAATAAAATGTACATTCCACAGACAGGAGGACATCTGACTATATAGTGAGTTCCAGGCTGACCTGAGACTCATCATCAAACAAACAACCCAACAAAAGTAGAATATAATATCAGAGAGATAGGAACTGTGAAAAGATGCATGTAAGCTTAGAAGATGGAAGCAGACTGTTTTAATTCCGAGTTGAGAAGTTGAAGGGTGAACGCTGATCACAAGCTTAGAAGAAGGGATGGTAGAAATCAGTGCTACCTGTCAGAGTAGATATTTCCAGGTCTGTAAAGTGCTGGCAGTACAAACATGAAGAATCAAGCTCAGACCCCTAGCACCAACTCAAACTAAGATATGGGGCTACATGTCTGTAATCCCAGTCCTAGGGGGACAGAGACTGGGAGATCTCTGGGGCTCACCAGACAGTCAGTCTACAGAAATTAGTGAGCTTCAGGTTTAGTGAGATACCCTTTCCCAAAAATTAAGATAGAGGGTATTGGAGAACAACACCAATACTGACCTCTGGTCTCATTATGGAATACGCTACACACACACACACACACACACACACACACACACACACACACACACACACGACAGAGACAGAGACAGAGAGAACGCTTTCTTCGGTGTTCTTTCATTCATTTGTCCTAAATTAGCTGCCATAGGACATTAGGGGGTTTGTAAGCATATGCATAATACACTGAAGTGTGGTGAACAAATGCCTGTGGTTTTACATTCATAATTCCTATTGTGAAATGATCAATTGAAATATTTAATTCATAGCACATCAGTGCATAGTTCATTACCTTGTCTTTTAAACTTTTTCTTTAAAAATATTTATTTTTATTTTTATGGGTATTTATGTGTGTCTGAGTATATGCATGAGCACCGTGTATGGACAGGTACACTTGAAGGACAGAAGAAGGTATCAGCAGAGCTGCTGGAGCTGAAGTTACATGCTGTTGGGAGCCATCCAATACGGATGTTGGTAACCAATCCCTGGTCCTTTGCAACAGCAGCACACACTTTTAACTGCTGAGCCAGCTCTCCAGCCCCAATAATTTATTATTTTATTAATCTATTACTTTTCTCATTCTGATCTTGGTGGGAGTTATAGCCATACTGCAAATGCAGATTAGGATATCAAGAGATTGTAACCCCAACTAGAAGCTGAATGACTTTGCAGTCAGTCAGTGGCAGAAATAGGGTGAGACCCAGCTCTGCTGGGAACCAGAGCTTATGTCCCCTTGTCCTTCAGGTACCCATCAAGTCTCCTGGAGTGATGTGCACCTGCCCTACCTGAGCCACCTGTCCCTTCTCTGGAATCACATAACCATTTGTGTTTTTGCCCCTTTTTGATTGATTGAAGGAAAATTGAGCTAATTAGTTGGTTTCCCACTGTGGGAAAGCACATTTTTTCAATGCACTTGAAAGATAAAAATATCATTCATTCATTACTTTATTCATGCAACAACACGCATGAAGTATGCTTTGAACTTTGACTAATGAAAGTCATTTCTCCTTCTTTGTTTTCTTATTAATTATCTATACATTTTTGTGATACCTTCTAGACGTACCTCAAACTGAGAAATAAGCAGGTCAAAAGTAATTAACTGTTGGCATGAACAGTTTCATCTCTTGCGGTTCCTAAGGTTTAAACAGATCTTTGTTTGCTTCGAGGACCATCTAGTTAATCTACTCCCAGCTAGCCTTGCGAAGCTAAACTAGGTTCTTTTTCATTTTGTATTTGGATCTGGGGATTAAGAGAAATACTATTTTCAAATGAAATGACAGGGGAACATCTTTTGGAACTGGATGTAGATCTACTTCTAAACTCTGCAAGCAATTTTCCTGATTATTTTAAAGTGTATTATTAGCACACACTAATTCTACATATGAATAGTTTTCATTATGACATTTACATGCATAGATATAGTGTATTTTGATTTTTTTATCCCCATTAGCCTCTTTCATCCCCTCTCATTTATGCTGACCCCCTTCCCATTCTTAATTAGTCCCCATCTATTTTCATGTCTTTTTAAAAATAGCCCTATGAGTTTCATTATGGTTGCTTATAGGGCTATGGATAAGAGGTTACTGACAATTGTGTGGACATCTGACCAGAGGTTATGCCACTACGAAAACGTCTCCCCTTTTCCAACAGTCATTAACTGTCTGGAGATCCTTAGGAAGGGGCAGGCCCTCCTGAGCCCCTCCCCCATCTGCCAAATTGTTTACCCACTTATTTCTCCTTGCAAATTCATAGTAATAATTTTAAAAACACCTTTTGTGACTATTCAAAAGAAACTCAGAGCAATTCCCAAATCTAAGCTGCCTTTAATATTGGGAGCAATTTTTGTTACTTACAACAAGTAAGTTTGAGGTTGGAAGGAAGTCATTGGGTCACTGCCCCCATGCACACCAAAAAGGGGACATGACTGTAGAAAGGGATTTGTTGGGAAGGAGGGGATCAGCAGAAGTGAGTGGGGAGCAAGAGAGGGTCAGGGGGTGAACACAATCATAACACGTTGTATGCACATATACACAAATGGCAATGTAATAATGGAGTTCACTATTAAGTGTAATTAACATAAGCTAATAAAAAAATTAAAAAAAATTTGTGGAAGTTTAGATCTTATTCTAGATCCAGTTCTAAAGGAGGCTTTTTAAAACATTTTGTGAGGGCTGGCAAGATTGCTCAGTGGGTAAAGACGTTTGCTGCTAAGACTGAGGACCTGAGTTCAATCATAGGATCCACATGGTGGAAGGAAAAGACATCTGTCTAAAGTTCATCTCTGACCTGCGCG
>CABHPQ010161185.1:41963-73622 GCA_902168405.1 Peromyscus aztecus | reverse complement strand
CTGTACCAGCTAAACATGCAGTGAGGAGATGGGATTGTACTAGCTAAACATGCAGTGTGTGGTGGGGCTGGACCAGCTAAACATGCAGTGTGTGGTGGGACTGTACCAGCTAAGCATGCAGTGTGTGGTCGGGCTGTACCAGCTAAATATACAGTGTGTGGTGGGGCAGGACCAGCTGAGCGTGGTAGAGAAGGACATCCTTCCTAGGTGCATGGAGAGTGAGAGGAACTGACTATAGGAATTGTCACCACACCAGATATGCCCCAAATAGGGTTGGAAACCTCTGATGAGGAGAAGAGTGAATGCCAGGCTGCCATGGTGTGTGAACTCCAGTCAGACAGCTCAGAGCTGAGTTTAGAATCACACAGTACTGTGGATTTGGAGACTTACCAGAATGACTAGTTCTAGCCACTCCTGGAATGCTGGAGAAGACTACTGGTGCCTGTGCACAGACGTGGTGATCCTCCCTCACATGTTTATGTAGATAGCTCTGCTCTTGATGTTTCTCATCTGCATGAGGGTGCTGAGAGTGTTCCTAGGCTAAGCCTCAGTTTCCCCCCATGCTCTGCATCTCGCCTTCCCTCATGTCCTGATCATCCCCTGAATCTGCCCGGAACATACTGTGTCCTGTAAATCATTTGCACACTCTCCTAACTGTGCGCAGGTCTCAAAATTTGGAGTGGTGAACACAACAAACTCCTCTTCCTATTGTGATCCGGGGCTTTTGAAACCTCTGCAAGGGTTCCTGGCTCCACGAGGTCCTCTCCCCAGTCAGCTGGGCAGGGCAGAGGCGGGCGGGGCAGTGCAGGGTAAGGACAGCATACCTGTCGAAAGAAGGCCGTTCCCCTGCATCGAACGCATCTCTCAGCTGCTTCACCAAGTTGTCCTGCCCAGGCAGGCGGAAGATGCCCTCTTCACTCACACCGTGCTCCAGGATGAACTCTGCACACTTCTCCACCAGGATGGGCACCGGGTGAGGACCAAACTTCTGCTCGTAGGCCACAGTCTCATCCAGGCGCTGGCCAAACACCGCTGGGAAGAAATGGGGGACCCCTGGGTTATTCTGGAAGGCAATGGGTAGTCAGGGGCTTTGCACATTTCTTCTCTTTTTAAAATTATTGCTATTATTATTATTATTATTATTTTACATGTATGAGTGTTTTGCCTGCATGTACGTCTGTGCACCACATGCATGAGTGCCCTTGGAGGCCAGAGGAGGGCATCGGATTCCCCCAGGATCCAAGTTACAGATGGTTGTAAGCTGCCATGTTGGTGGCTAGCTCCTCTGGAAGAGTATTCGGTGTTCTTAACCACCAAGGCCCCTCTCCAGCCTCTTTTTTTCTTTAAAAATATCATTTATTTTTAGTTTCATTTTTGAGCGGTTCATACATGAGTGCCGTATTGACATCATTTGCAGCCTCGCTCTTCCTCCAGCTCCTTCCACGTGCCCTGCTGCTCTCTCAAATTCATGCGCTCTTCTGCTTTGATTATTGTTTTATATACACATGCACAAGTACACATATGTGTGCATACACACACACACACACACACACACACACACACACACACACACACACGCTGCTGGCTAAATCCATTTAGTGTTGCTTTATGTACTCGTTTAGAGCTGACCACTTGGGATTGCATAACCCCACCAGGGGGCTTGTCCCTGGAGAAGATTAATTCTCCCTCCTTCAGCAGCCACTGATTGCCTGTGGCTCTTCATCTAGGAGTAGAGTCTTGTGAGAGTTCCTCCGTTAACACTGGCATGTCCACTGGTACTGTCATTGTTCAGGTCATATTTATGTGCTCATAGTTTTGAGCTCTCATGGGTACAGATTCCCTGTCACAGACAGCAGACACTATCTCACAGCTAAGGTCTTGGTCTCCCAGCTCTTACAATCTTTTGTCCCCCTCTTTCACGACATTCCCCAAGCTTCAGGGTTGTGTTTTAGATGTATTAATTGGGGTTGGGCACCACACAGTCTGTTGAACTCTGAATTTTGGACCAGATATGAGCTTCTGTAATGATCTCCAACTGCTGCAAAAAGAAGCTCTTTGATGAGGGCGAGAACCACATTCAGTTAGAAATTATACTGGTTTAGGAAAGTGGTTGTAATAGGTTCTCCTCTAAGGTCCAACACCTTAGCAGCTACAAGTAGTTGGCTGGCTTTTTAGTATCAAGCATGAATGCTTTCCTCTTGAGTAGGTCTTCAATCCAATTAGACAGCTGTTGGTTGCTCCCTAGATGTAAGTGCCATTATTGCACCCTTGGGGATATCTTGCCATCCTGCTCATTGTTGTGGTTTTATAGTTGGCCAGGACTATTGATTACTTATCTCCTTTGGCAGGTTGCATAACACCTTGCTGGTCCTCAGGGAAGAGCTTCCGAGTCAGTTCCAGCTCAGTTTTTCTAAGTCTTATGTCTAGCACGTGTGGTGTCTTCAGCAATAAGGTTTTACATTCAACTTCCAGGAGGAAGCCAAGGGCAGCTGCAACAGCCTATATTGAGGGAGTCTCTTCCACTGCCCTGGCCAACAGCTCCAAAGGAGGTTCTATGCCTGGCACTGGGGGTTTATTAGACAGTTATGGCTCTTGGAGGGAGTATTATTGATGCAGAAGAAACTCAAAGTGATATCATTGGTATTATAAAGGGCTTACTAATAGATTTGCTTAGGAGACATTAACTCACACAAGTAAAATTTAGATATCAGAGCACTGCCTCTAAAATACCCTCCCCCCAAAAAATAAATAGTATGATAACCAGGCCTGTTAGAGATAAGAGAAATTTAAGGTGCTAGGATACAAATGTTTATTCACTGGGATTGACCAGTCATTAGGTTCTGTGGTGGTTTGAAAGAGAACAGTCCCCATCGGCTCATAGATTTGAATGTTTGTTCATCAGGGAATAGTACTATTTGAAAGGATTGAAGGTGTGGCCTTGTTAGAGGATGTGTGTCACTGTGGGTGGGCTTTGAGGTTTCAAAAGCCCAAGCCAGGCCCAGTGGTTTGCTCTTCCTGCTGCCTGCAGATCTGGATGTAGAACTCTCAGCTGCTTCTCCAGCACCATGTCCTCCTGCATGCTGCCAAGCTCCCTATTTTGATGATAATGGTCTTCTGAAACTGTAACCCAGCCCCAGTTAAATGTTTTCTTTTGTAAGAGTTGCTGTGTTCATGGTGTCTCTTCACAGGAATAGAACAGTGACTAAGACAGACTTCATTCCCGTAATAAAGACATACCTCTAAGTAACAGCCCAAGGAGGGCAGTGCAGAGTTGCAACCATCATTAAGTCCCATTCCGCCATTAAATTACCTGTGTTCTTATCAGGAAAGGCATAATCCTGCCGGGTGGGCAAGGTTAACAACTATTTGAAAGAGAACAACAGGGATATGCTCAAAACAATTCTGGCAACACGTAACATGTGTGCTGTCCTAAATCTCCTGTCTGCCTAAGCAGGCAGACTGGCAGTCTCCTGACGCTGGTTAAACTATTTGAAGTGTAACCTGGGGCCAGGACCTGAAGGAGATGTAAGGATGGCAGTGGATGTAAAATGCATAAGCCTAAGGTGCAAGTAGCTAATGAAATCTTGTACTGGGGAGTCGACTCTTACTTGGCCATTAGCCCCAGATAACCCAGCACTATTAAAGAGATTTCCTTCATCTCTAAGTGTATTTCTCACTGAGAAAGCATATTATTTCCATTCCATTATGACTGACAGCCCACTGCATCCCAGGGCCTCAGCTCCAGGCTTGGCTTCTGAATGTGCCCTGCCCCAGCTACTCATCTGGCAAGTTTACCAATGCCTCCAAGGCTCAGTGTGGTTGAGAGGGAAGTGACTATGATGGTACTGTCACCTCAGGGCTGCTGTCAAGATGAAATGAATGAGCAACGGTAAGCAGAGTACCTGAGAAGCTTCCTGGCACATGGTGCTCAGCAGAAGTTTAGTGCTGTCTTAAATACGTTTAAAAAAAATGGGGGTCAAAATGGAGACTGACAGAAACAGCCCCAAATGTACAGCCTTAGGAAATTCAAATGACTTGTCTTCGGGTCTTGTTTAATATTATTGTTCTAAATTCTTTGAAGATAACACAGGAAAATCAAGAACTGAATTCTACTGGTAACATGGAGCATGGAAGCACAAGAGCCAGCCCATCACCTGGTTATCTCATACCCAGTTAAGCATTAAGGCCTTTTGTAGAGTTCAGAGTGTTTCCTCTACTTTCAAAAGCACAGCTGCGATGAACATGTTCACTGGAATGTCCACACACGAAGGCCTAATATTTGGTTATTGTCGAATTAATTAGTGTTTGGATAGATGAGCCCAGATAGTTCATGCTGTTGAACTATTTTCCTGGGGCGACTTTCTGCATGTTGAACTACAGGGTCAAGTGGTTTGACCCGATGGTATGCAAATTGCTTTGCAAAAATATTTTTCCAAATTGCACAGCCTCCAGCAGAGCAAGCGTGGGCCAGCTCCACCTTGGCTCTGTCAACACTGGCTCTGTAATTTCCCCACCCCTGAGCCTGACAAGATTAGATCTCCATGAAGGCAGTCAAGGCCTACCTGTTCTTCCCACAAGCTCCATGGCTCCCCTGTTCCCTTCAGGTTCAGAGGGCGATGGATTCAGTTCTGTCCAAACCTGGGCTCTGTCCTAGAAGCTGGCCCTTTGCAAAGTCTCTTGGGTCTCCCCCTGACTCACTGGCTGTTCTCCTCTACCCAGACACTAGTTAATATGGATTCCACCTGTGAAGAACGGTATCGGACTCCTGAATCCCCGTGTCTTTCTGGCCTCTGTTCCAGTATCTGGCATTTTCAACCCCTCTGGCACTTACTTCTCTAACCCACTGGTCTGTTAGAGCACCACTGCCCTGCTTCTGAGGTCATACACCTCTTCCTCGGCTGCCACAGCAGTGTTCCTCAGTTGGCCCTCAATGCCCAATGGCTCCTCCCTTGTGGTATCAGATTCTGGGAGCTGAGGGTATCAGCTCTGATCCCAAAGCTGCCCAGACGTTGCCTGTTCGGCTTCAGTGCATCTCAGTGCTGGCCTAACGTCCACCCACCATTTTTGTCTGGCCTACTAACGTGTACAAAGGCACCTCACTCTGATGCTCCCAAAACACAGCGCTCTCCAGTTTCTATGTTCTCGAACGCTCTTCTCCCTCCCACATCTGCCCCCTTCCCTGCCTCCTGGAATTCTATTTGTCCCTCCTGGGACTTTTCTGAGGTCATCATCATCCCTGCCAGGGCTTCTTGCTCTCAGGTAGAGAGATTACATCCCACTGTGTGTGCCCTTCTTCTCCTCTGTCCTTTCCACCCCTCTCACATAGGGCTGTTGGGACCTGTGTGTCTGTGTCTGGGCGTGTGACCATAAGTTCCTGTGATTAGAAAACACAGGTAAGGTCTCTTTTTTCCCCGCTGTGAGCCCGGCACAAGGAGGGTGGGCAACGGATTCTGCTGAATTACTTAGTGGATTAATATCTTTAAACAAGTATTTTCCAAAATGCATGGCTATTCTGGCATTTCTTTGGTTGGAACACTAGCAGTCATCACGTGAATTAACCCAGTTTCCTCTGTAACGGTCACCAAGTGCCCGGCACGGGCCAGCAGCAGCCTTGTGGAATGACAGGGAGCATAAAGACCTTGTCATTGCCTCCAGTTACCCAACTTCCCATTATGAAAATGAAAGGACCACGCAGAAAATGCTGAGACAATCGGAATGTTTAAGACCCCACAGACCTGGGCTTCTGTCTGCTATGAAAGGAGCTGGATAGATATTTTCACTGCGCCAGATCATGATTGAAATGATCTGACTTAAAACACAGACTGTCATGCCGCACTGGGAAATTCTCTCTGAGAGGCATGGAGAACCACTGTCAGAGGGAAAGGCAGATGTCTTCTGGAGCATGGATTGTGGGCACAGGTGGGCCACTAGATCCAGATGGGGACAAATAGCCCAGATACACTGAGAGCCAAGAAAAGTCTGACTTCCTTCTTCCTCCGGGTCCACACTCAGCTGTTCTTAGCTCTTAGCAGGATATCCATTTCTCAATATTACGTTCCCCTCCAACAACCCTGCCCTGTCAGGTCCGACTTTGTCAGTCCACTGAGAACTGAGGGCATCATATTATACAGAGATAGTGCCATATCCCAGAATGCACTAGTCCAGTCTTCCTGAGAGCTGGGTTCCAAATCTTCACCACTCTTGAGCCTCACTGCCTTTTCACTCACTTTCCTGCCCCCTCCCTGCTTCAGTAGGTCAGCTGACTCCTTCCCCCCCCCCCCAGGGAAGACATAAACAAGGCTGGCTCCCAGGCCCTACCCCCACCCTCCTCCTCAACAGGGTCTTCCTCTCTCAGAGGAAGAAGAACCCTGTTCTTCCTCCACCAGCTGCTTTCTGAGCCTGTCAGCTCCGTCCTTTCCAGCTCTTCTGAGACTCGTTCTTTAAGAGTCAAGAGAATCTGCATCTTTGCCAATTTATAAAGACTAATCCTTTACCTCAGCTCTGCAAAGCAGCAACTCTTACCTTTTTCTATTTGCCATTGTTTTCACAAAATGTGTGTCTACTTCTGGAGGGCGTTTCCTCCCTCACAGCAGCCCATTGAATTTATTCAGTTCCCCAACTCTCAACCCATCATAGTTTAATTTCCATAGCTCATCTCTTTGCAGCAAAACTTCTTGGTGACATTGGATGCCTTTCCAGTGGCCAAATCCAGCTTTGGACTTGGGATGATTCCGTACCTGCTGGTTTTCTCCAAACACTGATAGCCTTGTGTTGTCTTTCTTTCCGTTCCTCTCCATGTGCCTACAGAAATTCCATTCTCATCCTGGTGGCTCCCCTGTGCCTCCTTTCCATGTCTCTACACACTTGGGTACCACCTAAAAACCAGTGACCATTACAGCCACACCCTGCTTCCCCTCCCTCCTCTATTTCCCTCAGTCCACACAGAACAGCGCGTCTCCCAGGGTCTTCTTCAATCCCACACTCCTCCTGTTTCCTCTTTAGTCCCAGCTCCCCCACTCCCAGCATTCCTCACAACCCACAGCATTTAGACAGTCAACCAAGTGTCAATGCCATGAGAACCCAAAGCCTCTGGCAACAGGTGCCTAACGCAACCGGACCAATTAGGGAGACGGAGGGCATCACATTGGAGTTATCCCTAAACACTCTGCCCCCAAACAGACTGGGCCACCTGAAACATGTTAACCCCCTCTCACCTCACTGCCACTGTTCGTGTTATTACGGTTTGGAGGAAGGGACAACTACGCTTCTTGCAAATTTCTCCTGCAGAACGCACAAAATCATTCAGCAAATCATCTGCAGGATCTTTGAAGCTTGACGTCGTGTTAGAATAAAAAGGAGGCTTGCACTTAAAAACTCGAAAGCTGATGCCCTTCTCACACCCCCTAAACACCCAGTCTTCCTGAGTTTGGAAGACTTAGGGAGGGTCTGGAGCCGTCTCTGAATCCACAGATCTCCCCATTCACACCCTCTTTCATCGCCTCTTATGTAGTTTTGTGATGATTTATTTAAGCAGCACTCTTCCATGGGCTGTGAGAGCCTCAGAGACAGACAGCCCGTCTGGCTCACCTATTTTTATCTCCTGGCACAGAGGCTGCCTTAGACCTCAGGAACATTCCACCTGCTGTCTCCTCCCATGCTCCCCGCTCTCCACACTTCCCTCTGCTCAGCATTTCTCCGAACTCCCTCTTGTCAAGGAAACCAATGGCCTTTCCATTTTTTAATTGTGAGGTTAGGTTTCCACTGCTCGTCTCAGCTGTTCAGTCGGCAACTTGGGGCCCAGTAGGTCACGCTTCCCCTCTTGCAACACTTTCTAGTGGCTCCTGGAACTACCCTCTCTGGCTTCCTCATTCATATCATTGTCTACCCTCACCCTCCTCCAGGGCTTCTTCCTTTATCCCTGACCTCCAAGCATTAGCCTGTCCCAGGCACTCTCTTCCCTGTCCTAACTCACGTCCTTATAAACCCATGACTTTAAATTCCTCCAGGATGAAATCCCCAAACTTTGCATCTGTAGCTTAGAACTCAGCCAAAGCCATTCCCTCTATGGAGAACTCAGCACATGCCCTAGAAACAGGAGGGCCACTGTGTCCCTTCTTCCATGAAAGAAAGTACCCTATGGCTGGGCAGTGGTGGCACAGGCCTTTAACCCCAGCACTCGGGAGGCAGAGGCAGGCGGATCTCTGTGAGTTCAAGGCCAGCCTGGGCTACAGAGTGAGTTCCAGGAAAGGCTCCAAAGCTACACAGAGAAACCCCGTCTCAAGCCCCCCCCCAAAAAAGTACCCTATGCTTGTCTTGGTCAGTTTGTATCATTCCTCATGCAGACCACATGGGAGTGTGGCATCCAAAGCAGATCCTTGAGTCCAACACACACACACACACACACACACACACTGAACTGCACCAACTGTACTGGTCCTGTTCTCTGGGTCCTTGCCTTTACCTTTGTTTGTTTGTTTGCTTGCTTGCTTGCTTTTTGTTTTGGGGACAGGGTTTCTGTGTATCACAGCCCTGGCTGTCCTGGAGCTCTCTTTGTAGACCAGGCTGGACTTGAACTCACAAAGTAATCCCAGAGGACCGGGAATAAAGGCATGTGCCACCACCCAGCTGTAGTGGGTAGCTGTTCCAACTTTGATCTGGAAGTTCCAACCCCCATTGAGGCTTCCGTAACTGTCACGCCTACAAGGCAGAGCTGAGAGAGGACCCTGAAGACCTGAGATCCAGATGGGCGGCTCTCTTGGTTCCTGAACCCTGGACGCTGGAGGTAGACCGAGCAGAGTTCTCCAGAGAACACCGCTGGACTGCGCCACACCTTTACCCAGACCCTGCAACCTATCCCTTCACTTGTAAGTTACCCCACAAAATAAACCTCTCTTTTAACTACGTGGAGTGGCCTTAATATTTCAACCAATACCCAGTCCTTATCTTTACCTTTGCATCCAGGCACACATGGAAAAGCCTGGATATGGGGACAGAAGGAGAGGCAGCCCAGGGACAAAAACCAGAGAGGCCAGTGAAGGAAGAGGCCAGTGAGGCCAGCCTAGGTGGTGCCCACTCCTTCAGGGCATCTGGACTCCATAGTTCTGCTCTTGGCAGCAATGTGAGGTCCAATCACCAGAGTTCACTGTCACTCTGAGCCAATCAGTTAGCAGAAGTGCTTCCATCTTAACAGTTATAAAAGTCAACCTATCAAGTACAGCCATTGTATGGTTGCAATATAAATTTATAATTGCTAAATGCAACATAATCTTCACAGCAATTAGCTGGTTTATTTTTTAACTTTATTATTAAAAACTTGCAAATAAAAATATCATATACCAAAATAAGGTGGGTTCAGATTAGGAATTTCTCTAAGACCATATTTCAGTCAATTGGTGAATGCCAATTCTAACTCTATATCAGTTCATTGAGCTGTACAGGCTTTGGTCTGGCTAATTTTTGAATGGGGCAATTGACTGATTTACTTGGGCTAATCTGAAGCTGGAAACTGAGAAGCTAATAGACTCAGGTTAGAAATTTGCCTAAAGCCATATTTTTTTCTTGGACTCTCTGTGCAGCAGTTTTATCTGGTTTTATTAAAGTCAATGAGAAGTCAGGCTACTGTCTTTAAAAAAAAAAGGTAAGAAAACAAAACAGGGGCTGGGGGGGAAGCTCAATGGGTAAAGCATTTGCTCTGCAGGCGCCAGTACCCGAACTTGGTCATCAGTTTAGTCCGAGAGAGGTGAAGACTGTCAGGTCCCAGGGCTCACTGGTCACCAGCCTAAACCTGAGTTCCAGGCTTGCAGGAGACCACATCTCAAAACGCTAGGTGGATGGCTCCTGAGGAATGACACCCGAGGTTGATCTTGGCCTCCATGTGCACATACTTAGTGCACGTGCGTGCACGTACACCCATACACACACACTTTTTTTTTTTTTTTAAGGGATGGGACTATAGTTCATAGCATTTGCCTATCATGCATGAAGTCTTGGATTTTACACCACAGTACCCTCCCCCGCAACTCACTGTAACAATATTTAAGACATCATCCATGTCCAGGGAGGATCCAGGGCTAGAGCCTGCTGGTGCTTTTCCCATAGTGCTCCAGCGCCAACTGTGCCATCCTATCTTTCTGATAAGCTCCCCAATTTTTCCCCAGTCCTCAGACCTAAGGCTTTGAACAGGAGATGCCTTGTCCTGACAGCCCACAATAGTGACATCCTGTTCTCACAGATAACACAGCTGTCCCTTCTGTTCCCGGTCCATCCATCTTCCACCCTCAGCCCCAGAAATCCCTCCCCAGAGTGGCTACAAACCCCCAGGGCACTGAGTGGTTTAGAGAAGTGAAAATGGCTAGATCAGCTGTGACCTCCCCCTTTATCTTGTCCCTCCTCTGTCACCTTTCAGTTTCTCTGAACCCTTCCCCTGCAGCCAGACCCCAGCACTGCCCCTGTGCCGGCTTCACGGTTTCCCAGGGCTCAGTTTCAGATGCATACCCTATCCCGAGAGGAGAGCACAGAGCAGCTGAGAAAAGTGAGAAAAGTGTCCTATCGTGGAAGAGTGACAAAATAGGAAAGAAATACCTCTCTTTCGGAGCTTGGGGGCTCTCTTCCTGAAGTTCCAGCAAAAGAGGAGCGCCAGGGTGGGAAAGCCGCAACCCAGTTCCCAGTGCGGCATCTTGGGGACGTGAGGCATGGCTGCCAAGCACTCTGCCAGTCTGGCCTCTCTTCCTGCACTGCCAGAGCTAACTGTCCTCTCCGGCTTCCAGATCAGCACATGCTTGCAAAGGCTGCTCAGGTTCTGACTCCTGGGCGGAACCCTAGGGATGTGTCGGCACCTGCCCAGCCCTTTCCCAACACTTCTCCCTACTCACCTTTACACACACAAGAGGCTGGCTCCCTCGGCTTTCAGAGAGTAAACATAAAGCTGTCAGAACACAATAAAAATAAGTGCCTCCTTTTACTTAGCAGCTAATTGTCAGCCGCCATTCAGGGGACAGCTCTGAGGTGGGTTAAAAGAAAGAAAGAAAATCCCACACGCAAGCGTTTACCAGCATCGCGCCATATATCAAGCTGTCTGGCAGGAACACAGAATGCCACTTAGCCTTTATGAAGCCAGCCCACCCTCTCCTGGAAAGGCTTTCAGAGACACACATGGCTCAGTCAGGGTCTTCTGAGACAATGATCTCAGAGGTAGGCTGTTGGGTGAAGCAAGCCAGTCCCCCCACCCCCTCCTCTTGAGAAGACGAACGGATTGATGCAACGGACCCTGTGCACCCTAGAGAGCACCGCAGAGGTACAGGCAGGGAGAGAATTGCCCGGAAGGGCCTGGGGCAGTCTCGTCCTGCCAACCAAGTGTTCACCCCTCTGTCATTCCCCAGACAGGAATCGGGACTCATCTTTGACACCCCCTTCTCCCTCCGCACGGAATTCACACCCGAGTCCTGGCAGTGCCACCTCTAGAGTGTTGTGCAAACCTGTTTGATTCTCCCAGTTCCACGGCCCCCTTCCTGTACAAGCTGCCACCCATCCACTCTGGCCTGGTCTACTGCCTTCTCTCTGGGCCTCCGGCCCAGGCTATGATGCACAGAGCAACTAGAATGAGCTTTTAAATACAATCTGACTTCATCGCCTTCTTTCTTGAACCTCTCTCCCGAATGGCTACCTGTTGGTCCTAGTAACCAGCACATTCACCAGCTGTCCCTCCTGCTACCGGCTACCCTCACCCCCACCCTGACCCCCACCATACACTCACCTTTCCGTCTCGAGACATTTGCAGGTGCTCTTCCTTTTGATACAGACACTGTTCCTTTCCCTGCTTCTCTGTCTGGGTCACCTCTCCTGCCCATTTGGAGTTCAGTGAGTCATTTCTAGTTCAGGGAAGCCCGCCTCCATCTCCTTCACACAGATTTACTTTGTTTCTGGCATTTTTATTCCGTGACACATTTTCACTTTTATTTTTTAAGGCAGCTTCTATCCCAGTCTGACCTAGAACTCGTTCTGTAGCCCAGGCTGGCTTTAAACTCTCAGTGATCCTTCTATCTTAGGTCCCAAGTGCTGGAATTATAGGCGTGAACAATCACACTCGGCCTTCAGAGTGTTATTCAAAATTACCATTTTATATTATTCCTTGGTTTTTAAATTTTAATTTTAGTGTGTTTTAGTAGCCTATGAGTTCCTTGAGAGAGTAATTTCCTTCTCTTGCTCCATGGGGAGGACCAGTGAGTCTTTCTCCCTGGTGCTGGCATGTGATCAATAGAGAGTTTTAGAGTAAATGAATAGATACATGTCTTTCTTATGTTTAGGAGCTAGGGGAAGGGGAGATGAGAGAGTTGGTAGAAATAAATAAAAGTTATCAGCCTGAGCTAGAAAGAAAGACTAGGACACACAAAATAAAGGATCGCACATCCCATAGCTGCACTGTGCTGTGGATTGTGAAACCATGTTCTGAAGGGCATAAAGAAATAAAAGAGCAGAGGAAGAAAAACTCCTCAAGGCTTACAATAAGTTAATATTTACATGGCATAAGCCTTGTGTTGGCAAATCCACAAAGAAACCTAAACAAAGGAGCTGAACTTTGTCTTCTGATTGGAGCATCAGAGAGAAGGATGAAACCTAACACAGAATTCCTGGGTCCAGGAGCCACCGAGCAAGCATCCAGAGGGCAAGGCAAACAGTCAACAGAGATGCCATCTGCAGCATGGATTGCCTGTTCCCAGGTGACAGAAACCAGATTTCCCCATGAGGACTTGAGGATGTGGTCTCCATGCAGAGGAGAGGAGTCTAGAGAACACAGACAGACAGACAGACACACACGCGCGCGCACACACACACTCACACACACCAGAATTGAGGCCTGGGATGAGCTATTAGAAGTTGACTGCCTCCGTTCTCTTTCCCTGCTTAACTTGACAAGACTTTGGGGTTACATCCCCAACTTCCAGGGTACTGATGCTCGACTTCCAGGGTTTCCAGCGGCTCCTCTGCAAACAGTTAGCCTGCTAGAAAACACCAAGCTGCTTCTCCCCAAGGGAGGAACATCTGAGAAGCCAAGAGACCTGGGGCCACCTCTTCAGCGACAGGAGCAGGAGAAGGTGTCAGTTCTGCCCAGAGTGGCTTCTCTCATTTAACATTGGCACTCAGGCAGGCTACAGGTGTCCGAGAATACCCTGCTGTGGAAGGCAAAGCTCTTCGAGTTCAGCTATCATTCTGGCTAGTTTCCATGCTTTCGTTGGATTTCCTAATGATGTCTTTGGATCAAAAAGAACTTCAACAAGGCTTGCTGTTGACATGCTCCATGGGAAATAATTCTAGAAGGAGCACTTCCCTTCACTGAGTCCTTTCTTGGCTGGGCACCAGCCAATGGCAAGAGTAGCCTGGGAGAATGACCCAGAGTGACTCTGCTGTGGAGGAGTTCTTCCTTAAACCAGTCGATTTAACACAAGCCAGGTACTATTTCAATCCCGGGGTACATAGAGAAAAACAATTCCTGCCAAACAGATTGAAGACTTTATCCCAGTGAGGGGGACTAGGAAATAAATATTTATCAAAAGTTACAAAGGGTTTACATGCTGGAGAGGAAAAAAAAATGAAGAACGGAGGAATAGGGAGGGCTGGGCTAGATAAAGACAGCTACTAAATGTTAAACAGGAATGCCCCAGAGGGGAATTACTGAGGGGATCTTTAAGCAAAAGCCCGAAGAAAAACAAACAAACAAACAAAAAATACACAAGTAAGCAAGCCATGCAGAGGATTCTGAACAGAGAACAGGATGCCCTAAGGCAGGGGCATGCCTGTGGTGTCTGAGGAGGCTGGCAATGCCAGAGTGTAGTGGGTGTGGAAAGAGGTTTAGAAAGCAAGGACGAAGAGGTAATCAAGGGGACAGTATGCACTGTGAGTCAGCATAAAGCTTTTAGCTTTCATGTGGAGAAGGGAAGAATAGGAAAAGGGTTGAGCAGAGGGGACTTGACCTGACCCTTGTGCCCTTCTGATGGATGGCATCAGCGTGTCTGTCAGAGGGAAGATATGCAAGTTTAGCGGTGGGTTTGAGCAGGAGGGATTCTTTTTCGACCAGGTGGAGGGGTGAGGGTAATGAGAAGTGGTTGAGCTATGCATGGGAAGGGCACAAGTGCCCTAGGGTTGGAATGAGCTGTCAATGTGTCCTAGTAATGTCACCGTTTGGGGAGTACGTCCTGCTATCCACTTGCAGTTCATTGATGGCACTGTACGAAGAGCCCTGGCTCTGGCCCTGGCCCTCTCCAGATGGTCTCCTGGGGGTGGCCATCTACTCCTTTGGGTCCGAAGTCCCCTCAGTTAGCATGGGAAGAACTGGAGTGATGTCACGGCTGCAGTGAAGCTCTGTTGTCTGAAATCCATGTTTGGTCTGTGGGAACGACTTTTCTAAGAAGTGCTGTATGGTACTTGCCTTTACAAATCAACGGTTTACCTCACCTGTAGCCAAGTTAATCCTGTGCTTTGAGATCACTGAGAACCACGTGCTCATTCTTCTTACATACTGTGTCCCCAGCCTGCTTAGATTAACTGACTTCTAAGAAAAGCAACCTAATTGATCTTACTGTACTTTGGACTCCTGAGGTGCCATGTATTGCTCCTTTGAGGCTCAGTCACGCCCCTGCCTGGGAACAATGAATGTGCATGTAAGACTAAAGACTATCTGCTGAAAGCAGCCAGGCCTTGAAAGTAAGAGCCCAATGAAGATGACGAAAACAGCCTGCAGGTACAGGCTGATCCTAACTGGCTGTGGCTTCGCGAGCTGTTCTGAGTCAGTAGGGCCCTAAAAACCATTTCTTCCCTTTGAGACCCCTAGAAAAGCTTGATTAAGACAGGAGTTCTTCGTTCCTTTTTGATGTCATATTTGCTAGACTGTTCAACAAATAGAGAGGGCAGCCTTTGTTCGAGAGGAGAGATCAGAACTCTTCAGTCTCGGGTAAATGACACCAAGGGTTGGTTTCCCTTATTTTACTCTGTGACACTGCCACATTGGTCCAATGGGTCGTCATCACACCACAGCTAATACCGTTCCCTGAATAAGTCCACAGTGCTCCCCCATCCCCAGTGCTAAAACTCAATTTCCTCCTCCGGGTGGAGGCTGAGAGCTTGATAAGAGGAACTTTCGAATGCGGGGACAGAGGTCAGCATGGCCAGACTCATCCAGGCTGGTAGAAGGCACAGGGCTCAGTGAGAGCACAGTTAGCTAACACCCATGACTCCTGCCAACGACCAAAGCCCTTCCCTGTGAAAAGGATGGCTCAGCAGGCTTTTGATCTTGCAGTCAGGGGCTTAAGGAAGGTCCTGGTGAAGACATTCCAGGGGGAAATAACACAGGATCAAGCTTTCATATGTTAAAAATAAATGAATAAAATAAACAAACAAACAAACAAACAAACAAACAAACAAATAAATAAATAAATAAATAAATAAATAAATAAATAAATAAATAAATAAATAAATAAAACCTTCTTGGCACAGTTACCATAGTAAAAGCTTGTGTTTAGGACTTGGGAAACAGCCAATGGAGCCATGGCGCTTTCTGTGCATTGGTGCAGATGTTAATGAAAGCTTTGGCAGACACACTCCTATCCTATGGCTTCTTTCTCCAAGCCCCTCCTGGCAGGCCACAGGACCCAAGTCCCCAGACGGAATCCTGACCTCAGCTGAGCCAGGTGGGGTTTCTTTCTCAGGAGTTAACGATGGGGCTGCAGAGGCTGGGCTGGTGCTGGCAGAGACGTTGGCTGGCATAAGAATATACGTGGGGCGAGTGTGGACAGGAGGGACTGCTGGCTAGACAGGAACCAGGCAAGTGTGCAAAGAAAAGTCAGTGGGTGAAGACATGGCCCCCGAGAAACTGATAGAATTCCATTTCTCACTTCCTGTCCCTGTGGAGCCCAGGGGAGTTCCTGTCCCCAGTGCATCTACCCAGCAACCCTTTTGGCTACTTAACATCACTGGACAGGATTTCTGTTCTGCATCAAAACAGTCTTTGGAATGACTCAGTAAGATTCTATGACAGCGACTAGAGAGATGGTTCAGCAGTGAAGAGGGCATCTTCCCATGCAGAGGATGAGAGTGTGGATCCAGCATCCATAGGTAGCCCACTGCCTGTGGCTATGGCTCCAGGAGGTCTGACGCAGTTTTCTGGCCTCCACAAGCACCACATACATGTACACACATACATACACGCACGCGCACAAATCATAAAAATAAACCTTTAAAAAGATTTTATAATAACATGGAATAACTAAGTTATAAAGCATACAAAATTTCATACATTCTTCACTTATCTTTCAGAAAAAAATATATGTACACACAACACTGGTTGGAACACAGAGGCTCTAAACTCAAATGACTAATTTTTCTTTCAATTTTACATAAAATTATTTTGATATTCTTGTAATTTCTGAAAGAAACTGTTGGGAAATCATTATCAATATTTAACCATGAATGCTCCCATAAATGAGTTCTAAATAAGAGACAACATCAATAATTAATTACGTATTTATAGTTTTCCTGGAGTCAACACAAATAGTTCATTTTCCTAAAATGTTGGAAAATGGTATTTTGTGAACTTACCCATTTGAGTTATTTTATGGTTTTATGAAATGAAGAAAGCATGCTACACTCATATCTGTTGCTCTCATACATACTTTGCATCAGGTTTTTGTTGTTTGTTTCACTTGTTTGTTTTTTTGTAGTCAGGCCGTTGCCCAAAGGTGAAAATATCACTAGGATGCCCAGAGACCTCAAACACTTTGTATACACTAGAAAAGGCTACATGCAGAGTTTGCCGCACATCTGTAAGGCCCAGAGAGCCCCCCGCCCCTTGGGGGCAGCTGTCCTTCTGTACTGACCAGCCTTGGTCGCACATCTTGTCATTAGACTGCTCGGATCCATAGTGGACATACCCACGGCACAGTAAGAGTTAAGGCTACCAGGAACCCAGGTCAGCTAGCCAACCTCTTCACCTCAGAGACAGTACTTTAGCTAAAGTGGAGAAGGCCCTACTTCGGGGTGTCATACTCCTTTGCTGCCAAGGCAAAGGACTCACTATGATTCTATTTGATCTGGAGTTGGCTCTTTGAGGTGAGCTAGGAGGGTGTCAGGATCCCCAGAAACCTCTTTCCCCCATACTCAGCAGAGGACCTGACAATGCCAGTGGCTTCAGAGGTCTCTGATCCTCTCCTCTGAACATGGCACAAAGAGAGAGGGTGTCTGGACCCTGCTTCCTCCTCCTCCCAAGAGGCCTGCTCAGAAACGGTTGTGCGTGTGAGTCCTTACCTCCAGAGGGCGTGCCAGCCACTCTCCTGAGGAACTTAACCCACTCTTCCATCTCTACCTGAGAGCTGGCCATGAGGATGTAGGAGTCTTGTCCTATGCGGTTCTGGTCACACGAGGCTGGAGGAAAGAGAAGCTCATGGGGAGGTTGTAGAGTGGGAGGAGCCAGAGCCAGGGGATGGGGGGTGGGGAGGAGGGGTGGGGGGTGAGATGAGGAGGGTGTTGAACCTGGTTTCTTAGTTCAGCGAAGCGCCGAGAGTCAAGTGTTGTCTAACCTTGCCCAGTGGTCCACTTTTACGGCTTTAGCCAACGGCTTATTTCTATTGACAAGTCACTGAATACAGGGTTCACCGCTGCCCTGGCTTTGGCAGAGAGCCGCCTCCACAGAGGTCAGAAGCCATTTGCTACTGACAGGAAGAGCAACTGCAGCATTCAGTTCAGCGTTCAAGGAGACTTCTGGTCCCCATGCCCACAACAGATGCTTCCCAAGACAGCCTGAGCCCAGCTGTGGAGATCCGGAAGGGAACAAAAGCCCCAGGCAAGAGGGACCGTGGGTACCAGAGTGCCTTTCTCATAGAACTGGTGTCTCCCGTCACAGGATGTTGGGGCCACAGAGCCTTGCAGAGGGTGGGATTCCAATGCTTAGTTAAGGGGTACATGGAGATTGTCAGGGCCTTGTTTACCGTTCTCACTTTAAACTAAATAAAGCTTAAATGTATCGAGTGAGCGAAAAGATGGTGGAAAAGACAGAGGACAGAGGGGTGGCACAGGAAGGGACAGAAAATGAGGAAAAGTGACAAAAGAAGAAATGAGGGACAGAAAGGAATCTAACATCTTCCTACACCTCCCTGCGGGCAGAAATCTGCAGAGAGAGAATTTTCTTTAGCTGGTAAAGGTGTTAGAAGGGACAAACATAAAAGTAATCCCTTCGATCACTGGATGCTGTTGAAATCCCCTCTTTCTACAGCGCCACATCATCTGAGAGCCCATTCCAACTGTCCTAGGGGCCTAGCCCTGGATTTTCCTGCAGAAAGCAGCTTTCCAACCTCGTTGGTTCTGGCCTCCTGGACTGAGCATCACCAAGCCTTCTTTCACAGTTTGGGATGAGCTGATTCTAAATCCATCTTGTCATTGACTCAGCTCCATAAAAGCCTTTCTTGTGGGATCTCCAGGGGTAAAATTGGAAGCAATAAATGCTCAGGAAAGAACTAAAAACTCCCTGAGTAGCCACAGGGTCCCTTTGAGATGGAGTGGGGAGTTGTGATGTTACCAGCTTACGGTTATTAGGACTGAAGCCCAGAGATGCCAGGTATCTACCCACTGGGGACCAAATGCCAGGCAAGGCTGCTGCTCTCCTCCTCCCTATGGACGTCCTGATGGGCAGAATCTATCTGACGTCCTTCTCTGCCGTGAACACACTTCAGTCTGCTGCACTGTCAAAATACTTCTTGGTTTACTGGCTCCAGGAACCCCTTTGGTTCTGCCATGAGAAACCCCACTGGGAAACATTTCCTTTGGCCACTACCTCTGAATTGCCTCATTGCACAAGTCTCCTTACTCGTATCCATCCCCATTCCGTCCTCATCCCTATAACTTACATTTTACTCTCAAATGACATGAATTTTAAACATGAGCCATGTCATGCCACTGTACTTAGAACTTCCCAGTGACTTTCCATCCCTCTGGCATAGACGTTCAGTTTCTTATAATTGCCAAGAGCTACCTATCCAATCCCCTACTCCTAAAATCATGTTACGCTGACCACATAGTCCACTTGGAATTCTCTGGCACACGGAGGCTTGGGGATGCTGCACTGGCCATCCCTGTCCTCAGAATGGCTTCCTCCAGCCAAACAAGTTTCTCTGTTGGCATCTTCCTAAGTTTACCTCAATCCCACCTTCTCAGGGACACATCCTCTGCCTGCTCCACCGTCAATGACAAAACAACCACCTCCACCCCCCTCAGTCAGAACGTCTTCTCTCCTTGCTTTAATTTTACCATCAGGAAAATGATACAGTTCGCCAGGGCTATTTGGTGTGAGGCTGGATTATTAGCTGTGTGTAGGTGTCTCTGTTCTTTGACCACCCGCCCTCACACAGCTCCAGCTCTGAGCAGATGCTCAACACATTTGCTGTTGAATGAATGACAGCGTCTCCTAAAGTGCTATGTGTGAAGGCTGAATGAGATGTGTTACACAATGGGAGGAGAACCCTGCACTTGTTCTCAAGCTAAAGGTCAGGCAGAGAGGGACGCCCTTCCTCAACAGTTGCCTGCGGTACGTTAAAGGCATAACTATGCGTACACACTACTGTGTGGCCCTGAACCCGGGGACTGCAGAGAGGGCCTTGATTGGGAAATCTGTTTCTTATGGCAGCATGACCTTCCACAAGAGTGGGACAATGAGATGAACTGACAATTTGACGTAGCTTAGTCCAGGCTGGGTGGAGCCTTGGAAACAGCAGTAGGAACAGAGGTTCTGAGTTTAGGTTTGCTATATACCCACCTGTGTGGGTAGAGGAAGATACCGTGACAGGAAGAGACAGATGGACAATGAGATAGACAGAAAGAAAGACAGACAGACTGAAAGATTGAACAGGGAGAGAGAGGGGGGGAGGGAGAGAAGAGCTAACATCCAGGAGCTCCTGCAGGAGGTGATGTATGTGGGCAAGATGATAAAGGACAGCCTCTTCCCTTCCCTCCCATAGAGCAGTCTTCTAGGGTGGGGGTTTATGGGGCAAACCTACAATGTACTTTCAGGGAGCTTTCCATGGAACTTTCTGGGTAGAAAATGCAGTCGCTGGGACACACTGTTGTGGGTGGTTGTAGTCTAGGAGTTGCATTGGGAGAGAGATCCTAGAGACATCACAGTTCAGGCGGGAAATTGATGGGGTTTTCGTGGATGGAAATGGGAGGAATGACTGGGATGGTGGGAAGAAGTGGCTAGATCTTCGGATTAGAAAACAAGAGAAAAGCCAGGAAATCACCTGGACTTCATTTTTCCTTCTCTTTGGTGTAAATCGTCGGCCAACATTAGGATTTTTCTCTGCATCGTAATTCCCACCAGATGTTCCCAGTACCAAACACCTGCATGGCACTTACTTTATACAAGGCACCATACCAAAATTTTTATCCAGACATCTCCATGTAATCCTCACTGTCATCATTGTCCTCATTACAGAAAAGTCATAAACATCAGGGAGATACTAGAAGGGCTGCTATACAGTGAGAGGCGTGGTCAGGATTTGGGTGTGGGGAGGTTGGTTCCAGAGAGGGTACTTTACTCCTCCGCATGTTTCCTTCCCCACCCATGGCTCTTTGTACATGGCTGTCTAGGTGAGCAAGCAGGAGAGGTCCAGGAACTCGTGACCTTCCCTGCTGGGATCAGGGCTGCGGCAACCAGACAGCATAGCACTACTATCACTCCTGGCTGGGCAGGGGCAGTCTCAGAGCAAGAGACAGTGGGGAGTCCCAAGGTGGCAGATGCAGGGGGATGTGCTAAATTCCCATTGTTCCTAATATATTCTTCTTGGAGAACAGGCACCTTCCAGCATATGGCCCATGTGCACGCAGGTGACATCCAGCACCTGTAGTGTTTTAAGTTCTCCAAGGCTAATTCAGTTTCTTATCAGGTCCTGTTGGAACATAAAGGACCACTGAGATTCCACCACTGCAATCCATTCATGTGGCAGTATCACCCAGCTCAACATGTATTTCAACTGGTAGTATGCTGCAATCTGGGTGAGGGGGAATGGATGATGGATGTTCACAGTGAGGGCTCAGAGCCTCATGCTACAACTTCTGGCTCCAGGCACTCCTGAAACTCTCACGGGATTGCACCAAATGAGCACCCAAACTTGTCATGGGTGTCCCTTACGCCAGTTAATCACCTGGGATATGTTCACTAACTATATGAAGAGCCACTATGAGTTCACAGCATGGTTGATTGATGAACTGTCACCTTGACTTCTAGGTATGAGATAAAAATGCAGGCTACCTACCTGGAATAACTTCGAAGACAAACTTGCCAGCTTCTTCGGGGTTTGTGGCGATTTCTTTGACTGTACTTCCTGGCAGATACATGGAGCCCTGAAAGATCAAAGGTTACGCCTTTATGTAATCAGCAATTTCTTACCTAGGGAGCAGTTAATTTGGGGAAACAAACGAGATGCTAACAGTAGAGTGAGGAGCAAGCAGAGGGACGTGGGAGCTGCTCCCAGTTTAAAGGGCATCTCTCTGACTCAGGCCTTGGCCGAGGTGAGTGGCAGCTGCTGGGTGCCTAGGGAAACCAGGACAAGGGCCTGGCTGGAGACCAATCGTCAGAGAGCCAAGTCGCTTCCACCCTGCATGCACACAACGTTCCAGCAACCTGTTGGGCTTTCCCACACTAGATCCTCACAGCAAGGACTGTCACTTCCACCATTCAGATGGGGTTTAGATTGGGAGCTAAATGACACAGCTGATTTCTCCAGACTTAGTTACTCCTGGTTTATAAACACGTCCCTGAGGTTGAAGGTAGGACATCAGGTCCTGAGTTGTCACTATTCCAAACAGTCTAAAGAAAAAACAGCAACTGTGAACATGTAAAGGAATAGAAGCTCAAGACATTTCCAAAATAACATCAGAAGCCTGGAAGAAGAAAGTCTCCTGAGATCTAGGAATAAAGATGTCTGAGAGAGAAAAAGAAAAAATAAGAAGGAAGAGGAGAGGGAGGGAGGGAGAGAAGGAGGGAGGGAGTGGGAGGAGGGGGTGGGAGGAGGGAGATGGCAAGAAGGAGCAGAAAAGAGAAAGGAGGAAAAGCTCCCTGTCTGTGAAGTGGAGCTCGACAGGCCCTCTGCAATCTTTAATGCTGTCACCTGCAGGTGCCCACTGTCTGGAGGCCACTTGTCTCTCCACACGATCCTTACATCACATGGCTGCTGTACTAGTTTGGGTTAGTGCCGCTCCAGAGGAAAAAGCCATGTTGTTTTATACAGGAAGGAATGCCACCAGGAAGGGAAGTCCCTTTCAGAGGTACCTCTCTAAACTGTCACTTGATACCCCAAATAACTTCATCACAAAATTGTAAAGATAAAGTACTAGTGTTACTGCATGTATGTATAATCTCTTGAGCACCTGCCGAATGCCAAACCCTGCTCACTGCTCCAGATAGATAAGTGGAGCAGATCCTCATGGGAAATCCAGGAGGGATTGTTCTCTCAGCTGGAGAGGTGAGGGAACGAGACCTCAAGATGTGAATTAGCTGGAAAACGATGACTTGAACACTGGACCACGAGAATCCAGAATTTCTGATCAGGACTTCCTAACCAGACTTGGCGCAAAGAAGCAACAGAATTCAAGTCACTCACACTGACCAGCACGCTCCCTGCAGATCTTCCCTCTCACTGTGCAGGGAGACCGTTGGACGTCATAAGCAAACAGGGGGTGACTAGAGGAAGATACCCTGGGGGTAAAGGTGGGACAGTGGGGAGAAAAGGGTCCGAGTTGCGTTTAACTACTGACACTAACTCTGCCGGTTGGCCTGGGTGGCTTCTGAGTGGAGATGGGCCAGAGGCTCCTGAGAGCAGATGGAGGCCCATCCAAACGCTGTGTGAGACAGCTGCTAAGCACGGCCATCACTAGAACTTACACTATACGAGTGCGTGGTAAATGATTTAGTATTCAGAAGAGTCATGTGGGGCTGGAGAGGTGGTTCAGCAGTTAGAAGGAGTGCCTGCTTCTCTTCTAAAGGACCCGGTTTGGGTTCCCAGCACTGTGGCCCACAACTTCTCCAGGGAATCTGACACCTCAGGCCTCCTTGGACACCTGCACTCACATGCACATACCCGCCCCTACCCCACCCACTAAACATTAAATAGAAGTGATCTTTATTTGAGTGAGGTGATGGAGATTGCAGGAAGGTTGTAGAACAGCCACCAACTGTGGTTTGAGATATACTGTGCCCATCAATTAGATTTCCAACAGTAAGAAATTCTTTTTTTTTAACTTCAGAATATTTGCCAGGTGGTGTGGCACATGCTTTTAATCCCAGCACTCAGGAGACAGAGGCAGGTGTATCTCTGTGAGTTCAAGGCCACCCTGGTCTATAGACAGAGTTCTAGGACAGCCAGAGCTACACAGAGAAACCATGTCATGAAACAACAAACTACACAGAGAAACCCTGTCTCGAAAAACCAAAAAAAAAAAAAAAAGAAACAACAACAAAAAATGTACCTTATGTTTCAGAACGTTTGTACAATATGTTATTTACCATGATCATTGGCTACATTCTAGAATAATAGTCAGCACTAAGGAACAATATTTGTGACATGTTGCCACTTTTATTAAATGATATCCTTATTTCACATGTGTGGAACAACTTCCTAAGTGTCTGTGGACAGGGAATGCTCGATTTAGGCAGCTATTGCTCGATGGGATTGTGAATAATTTTTTATTTGTGTTTTTCTGATGATCTAAACTTCCTACCGTGTACAAGTGCAGCTTTTACAAACAAATATGCAGAGCAGCACACAGTAAAGTATATCCTTTATGAGGAATAACCATTCTCTCCCTACAATTTGTATTTTTAGATCTGAAAGGAGTGTGTTGTTTTATCAGCCGTTTCTTTATTTCAGCCATCTGGTGGGGGTTGTGCGGTTTCCTCCCTTGGCCTCTTGGTCTGATTTCTATATTCACAGATTTCATAATAAACTGTCCTTGAGGACCGAGAACATAATTGCCTCCTCATCCTCGGTGAATTGAATCACGAGAAGCTGTGAGTTTCTCACATGGGGAAGAAGCCAGGACTCACACGTGACAACCGCTGTCACTAGTTTGTTTTTACAGAGCGGATTTTCATGTGGGCTTCATACTAGGAGACCACGTGACAAACACAGGCCCGGCAGTGTGGTCTCTTTATTAATAAGAAGGGAGGATCCAGAAAAGGTGGCCATAACTGCGGAGCCCCGGCAAGGGCACAGTGCTCCATGGGAGGCACCTTCCCCTTTCCACACGGAGACGGCCACTACCCAGCAGCCCTTTCGGTGGGCCTGGGGTGGCCCAAGCGGCGTGGCCTCCCAGAGGATTTCTCACATTGCTCTGATGCACCAGCCACCGTGATCTTGTCCTGTGTTTGCCAGACTTGATAAGATCTGTGCTGTTCATAAAGAACAGGAAGTCCAGTCACCACACTCAGAGGTCCGCAAAAGCCGGTGAGGCGGAGTCTCCGTGACTGTTTCATTTGGGTTCCACCCATCTGCTTGTCTGTTCACCTGCTTAACCACCCCCAGGATCCATACGTGGCTTGTCTTCACCTTCCTAATTTTGGGAGTCTCTTTTCTCTGCTAAGTTCTAGTGAAGCCCTTCCACCCTGCTCCCGTTACCACGGATACGAACTCCCGGTGGGTATGCCGCACTCTTCGGTGCTAGGGACCTTAGTTTATACTCGGGAACCCATAGTCGTGGCCAGTGGTGGCCTGTCACACTCTCACTTCCCATTGTGAGCATCAGAATAGAGGGGACAGGGAGAAGAGACCGGCCTGAGGCTGAGGATCGCAGCTGCCTTGAAGATATCCTCACCCTCAGGTGTGATGCTGTCCTTCTGCCCTGTATACCCTGAATCTGACTGCTGAACTTCAGCCCACACCCCCTCTGACATTCCTAGCACCGTGGTCGCTGTCTATATTACCTGAGCTGCCTACCCAAACTTCAGGCTGTCTTAGGACACACAGAACCATCTGTTTACAGCCAGCTGAAGACTGCCTCCCTCTGTTCAGGATCCTGCAGTGGCTCTCCATGACACTCGGTGTAAATGCCCAAGTGTGGTATTGTATTCCCCCAAATATTGTGCATGCTAATAAACTTATCTGGGGTCAGAGACGGAACAGCCACAATATTAAACATGAGGATAGGCAGTGGTAGCACACACCTTTAATCCTAGCATTCCAGAGACAGAAATCCCTCTGGATCTCTGTGAGTTCAAGGTCACATTGGAAAAGGCCAGGCTTGGTGACACACGCCTTTAATCCCAGAAAGCGAGCCTTCAATCCCAGGGAGAGGTGGTAGAAAGCAGAAAGGTATATAAGGCGTGAGGACCAGAAACTAGAGGCATTTGGCCTGGAGAAGCTTTTGGCTGGTTAAGCATTCAGGCTTTCAAGAAGGACAGTTCAGCTGAGAGCCATTTGGATATGAGGATATAGAGGCTTCCAGTCTGAGGAAGCAAGACCAGCTGAGGATCCGGCGAGGTGAGATAGCTGTGGCCTGTTCTATTTCTCTGACCTTCCAGCATTTACCCCAATACCTGGCTCAGGTTTGATTTTATTAATAAGAACTTTTAAGACTCATGCTACACCCAAGTCTTTGCAGTGACACTCACAACCTGCCCCCTAAACCCACACCCCTGTCCTCACTGCTCTGACCTCTTCCCCTCCGGTTCTCAGCACTGGTTCTGTTACTTCTCTGACCTCTTCCCCTCTGGTTCTCAGAACTGGTTCTGTTCCTGCCACCCGGAACCCCTGGTGCTCCCTACACAGGTCACCTACGCTCCTCTAGTCTGTGGGTGGCCATTCCTCTGCCCAGGAGGCCCCTGTCCCAGAGACTCACTCTGGTATCCTCTCTCCTTAGCATTACCACCACCTGCATGACGTCAGTCTGCACTCCTACCCCTTTAAAGATCGCAACATGTCTCCCAAACTTCCCACTCACCCTCTTCTCCTCACATAACTCATCCTTTTTCTAACAACTCCATGCTTCCCTTATCTGTTGGGATTATTTGCTGCTCTGTTCAGCAGATATTTGCCCTGCTTTCCTGACTGATTTACTTCACACGTCTCCGGCGGTAACTGGTGTGGGAATATTTATGCATGAATGCATGAGGCATTAAATACAAT
Organism: Peromyscus aztecus; assembly: GCA_902168405.1. NCBI lineage: Eukaryota > Metazoa > Chordata > Mammalia > Rodentia > Cricetidae > Peromyscus > Peromyscus aztecus. The sequence goes on along the minus strand of CABHPQ010161185.1, from coordinate 47,469 downwards.
AGTTGTCCAAGACATAGTTATTGAACAACAACAACAACAACAACAATAGTCCCAAATCAGTTCTTCTGAGCTGCTATGATGGGTCCCCATCTCAGTGCCACTGTTACGGTGTGAGACTGGACTTGGGGTACCCTAGGAACCCTCTTGTGCCAGTGGGAACGTTTCTGCCATCTTCACACTCAGGGCATGTAGAGAAAATCTATGACAAGGCAGCAGCACCCTCCAGCTGGAGGTGTCTGGCCCCACTGAGGAGGCCTGTAGGAGTGAGAGCAGCCAGTGGGCCCCTGCCCAGCTCCTCCGGACCTGAGGCAAGGACACACACCCAGCAGGTACCTGTGGCTTGGAGTCCTCTTCGTCCTTGTAATAGTAGAGCTGTTGAGCTCTCAGCACGAAGTACCGCTGCTGCCAGTTTTTCACGATGGACCTCTGCTTCTTCAGCCAGCCCATCTTAATCGGCCTTTCCAGGGGGTTGGGGGTGCTTGGTGGATGAAAGGCCGCCATCTGCTCCCCAGTCATCACGCTCCTTGACCGAGCTATAGAGAGGAACAGACAGGCAGGCTGACTGAGGGACATGAAGCAGGGAGTCAAGAGTGGGGTGGGGTGGGAGGGCTGAGAGGAAGCCCTGCTGTCCCCCACACCCCAGAGAGGAGCCGGGGGCCCTCCTCCTGAAAGGAGCGCAGTCGACCAGCGCCTGCAGTCCGGCTGCCTCCGGCCCTGTGAGCTGCAAAGCGGAGATTGGCTGGGGCCTCTGAAGAGGAAGTGGCCACAGCATCTGACAGAAGGTGCTTCCTTTTCCTGCGTGGGAGTATCTGACAGAGGACAAAATAATGCCCTGCTCTGTGTCCAGAGTAAGGCCCACGCAGCTGCACAGACCACCGGAAGCTGTCCGCTTTTCTTCCATGGCTCTTCTGAGGAGCCAGCCTGTAGCTTGGACCCCACCGCCCCACTCTGTCTCCCCCTGCCAGCCCCCGTGGACTTGGCACCTCCTGAAGTTTCTGGTCAAGTGTCATGTACCCTCCAGTCCCCGCCCACTGTGTTTACATCACTTGGCTGGGCCAAGGGCTTTGGTTGCCACATTTGTCTTATGCTTCTGGTCAGATGGTCATCACTAACAGAAGCAGAAGTAGGGCTTGAAGCCGAGCTCCTCCGCCCACTGCATGCCATCATTGGCTTCTGGCTTCCTACAGAGTTCTGCCTGTCATCTGATCGGGTCCTAACCTGTGCCTCCATGGTGACTCCCACCCAGAACAATTATCTCCTTCCTTCCTGTACCTCCAAAGTGACCCAGTCACTCTGCTGGCTTCTAGCCAACCCTTTCTTCTAATATCTGCCTTTTTCTCCTCTAGCCAACTCAGCAGTGGCCTTCCAGCCACTCAGAGCCACGGCCTTGTGCTGATGTTCTGGACACCAGTGTCTGGGCTCTGCTCTGCTGCTGAAACACATCTCTAGTTCACTGCTTCTTTAGTTAGTGTTGGTTTATCCCTGAGACATTAATAATATGGCTAAGTTATTGAGTCTATTCTCATCCCTTTTCCTTGCCTGACTAGAGAACTGGCCTTTCTCTCCTTGCTTTTGACCGACACTTCTCCAAGCCCCAGTCAGTTTCCATACTAGCTAAACTGGGTTGTTGATAGTCCTTACAATGTAGAATTGTGAAGATTAAACAAACAAACCATTCAGCACACTTTTAGTTAAGCAGATGCCACTCTTACTTTTGTCAACGGTGACTACTTCTAACTACAAGGATGGAGAGCATCTTTAAGAGCATCCTCAGTCTCTCTCACTTCAAGCTTCAAACCTCCTGATTTTACTCATTCCCATCTTTAGTGCATTTAACTGCAAACTTCTCCCCGTGGCATTTGATTCCTGCTTACCTGCCTCCTTCTAGGCCCATGGCTCTCAGCCTTCATTCGTTCGTGTCCGCGGCATCCTTCTAAGTACCAGAGCTTTCCACAGAACGACAGTCTTTGCTCCAGCGATATCAACGCCCGCCACCTCTATAACTTGGAGTGCTACAGTGCCGTGTGCGCAGAGCTCTGCCTAACTGGACCCTTCAACCCTGCAGTCACTGTGCTCCTATTATTCCTTGACTCCCACTAGGGGACTGGAGGAGTTGTAACGCATGCTTGACTGAGCCTTCCGTTGGACAGCCATCAACACGGAAGAGCGCACAGTCAGGGGTTGTGGAAGATAACTTTTCAGCTTGACGCCAATTTGGTTTGTAAAGAGATTGCTTTGTATCTGTGTGTCTTGACACCCTGACCAAAAAACAAACAAACAACAAACAAACAAAAAAAACAAAAAAACTTTGCTTCCAAACTTTTTTCCCAGCTGACTACTCATTTCCAGAGTCTGTCACTGGTGCTGATCACTTACTCAAAGGAACCCCCAGGGCAGTGAGATGATGAATAGGCACTGGCCATGGAGGAGGAGTGGACCTGAATGAAGGACCGAAGCCTCTGTGCAGCATTATATCTTTCTGTGTGGGAGTGTATCTTGAAAAGACTCATCTGTACCAGGAAGAAGGCACACATGGACAAAAGTGAAAGTGTCCTTCACACACAAAGCTTCTGAAGAGGATGGAAGAGCGAGGCCATGGGCATTCTCTTCTGCTGTAATGGCCTCAGTTGTAAGCCCATTCCAGGGCAACCCTGATGACCACCCACCTAAAGCAACATCAGATATGGAAGAGGACCCCTTTCTTGCAGCAGAGTGATGAGGAGCCAGCAGAGGACCAAACGGAACCAACACAGAAAAAGGAAGAAACTGGACAAAGGCCACATGGTATCTATGAGGACTCGGATATCTTGAGTCACTCCCATAACCCCTCAGACCTTATTAGGATCACTTCTAGAGGCAAGGAAAGTGGAAGGTCTCAGAAGCATCCAGAAATGGGACAGGGATCTGAAGAAACCAGAAAGATTCTGTGGATTGGAGGGAATTTGATTAACATGGAACCTAGTGGGTAAGGTATTCTTTTCTAATTTAGTTCTGGGGGAACATGATTCTTTAGGGTGAAAAACAATAACCAAGCCAAAAATGATCACCCCCAAAAACATCTGTGCCCTGAAGAATGGCCTGGGAGAGGCAGGAGAAGGAGGTGTGAATGCCTGGTATTCTTAAATATGGCCCAAAGAGGACATGATAGCCATGAGACAGGAAGACAGCACGACACCAAGACATGGCCTAGAAAGATCCCTCTCACCATGTGTCCAGCCAGTGTGTCTTGAGTACTTGCTGCCATCCTACCATCCCTGATCCGATAATATGCCCAGGGTCACCCATTCCAAGTGAGAGCATGTGGAGAGATCTGTACACACTCTTCACAGCTGGAAGTCAAGCCCAGTATTGGGGGACAGTGACAGCGCAGTGAGCCAGCAACTGAGCAGAGCAGCTTCCTGCCCCATCTCAGCCTCCAGCCACCAGGCAGGCCTCTTGGGGATGATGCAAGTGTGAGAGAAGCAGCCTGGTGGGTCTTGGCTTTGACTAACATTCTTCGTCACTTCTTTGGACAGTCCCTCTTTGTAGGTGATCTGCTACTGTCAATGGTTAATTCCTCGTGATAAACATGGTCATGGTGACAGGCTTGGCTGTGAGCTGGTCTTCACACCCATGGTAAGTGTTCCCCTCAGGGAGGAGGTATGAACTAGGTAGGCATGGGCTACAGAGCAGGCTACAGGGGACAAGGGAAGGAGAGTGAGGCCACAACTGCTCAGTGTTTGTAGAATTCCCTGCAAGAGCAGGGTGAGAGCTTCAATGAGGCCAGGAACCCAGTAGAGAGAAGACCAAGTCCCCAGCTAGCACTGTGCTGGACAACACAGCCGTCGCCCTAAGTGGCTGTCGGCAGTTACATGTGTTAGGGTAAACAGAATTAAGTAAAAACACATTCCCATCAGCCATATTTCAAGCACTCAGCAGCCAATGGACTACCGGGCCCAGAGAAGTGGCCCTTAGGTGTAGAGTGAGGCTTCAGCCTTCTTCTGAGAGGGAAAAGAGGAGCCATTTCATGCCACTGAGCAAGGGGAGACCATAACAAAACATAAGCATGTTATGCAATTAAATTGTCCATGCTGAATTTTAGTGTGCCCCGAGAGAAGAGAAATAGAAGGTGTGTGTACCCAGGGTTTTTCTTTCTGCACAGAAGTTAGCTTATTTTTGACCCAAGTTGTAACAAGAAGAAGATCAAAGAAGGAAGTATGAGCAGAGAAGTTGCCTCGGAAACACTGCCACTTCCTCTTCATCTCCCATCTGCTGACCCACTGACCTGAAAAATAACCACAAACTTTCCTAGGCCCACCTTTGAAGTATCTCTACCATGAGCGCTCCAGTCACCCCAGTCAAGGCTCTGCTTTAGGGGGCTGTGGGTGCATGGAGGAGGTTCACCAGGATTTAAAGCTGGGAGGGCCTGTGGCTGTTTGCCCACCATGATCTGTGCATCACTGTGGAAACCTGTCTGAATGAACTAGAAAGGGGAGGAGCATTCCTACGGCTTCCCTCCAGACTGCTCTGTTGGGTTACAGACCCATCACCCGGCTGCTTACAGGCACCAGGGAAATTCTCAAGTTCACCACATGGCTAGTCAAACTCACCACCCTCCCCCTTCACATCATCTGCCATTCCTGTCTTGTGCTAACGAACATACCCCAGCCTGCCTGCCTTCTCTGGCCTCTATAACAGGTGTCCCATGCCTGTCCCTATGACTAACCCAGTAGGGTATGGCTCCAGTCAGCACTGATGAGACTACTGATGCTGTGACCCTTCTTAAGCACAGACTTAGGTGTGCCTCCTGACTACAAATCTCCCATGAACCTCCACACCTCTCTCCTAGAGATCAGGTGTAAACGCCCTGTCCATGGACCTGGGGTCTTTGTGCCTTTCTACATATTTTCTGTTCTTCCTACACAGCCAACCTGCAGGATAGTATGCTCCTTGCATGGATTTCCTGTTAAAAAGTTCTTGCCCATCCTTCGAGACTCACATCAGGCCACATCTCCATGACCCAGCAGCTAACCCTGGCAGTTTTCCAGCCCTGTCCCCTCTTCACTGGGGCCCTGTATGTAGAGCAGTATTTGTTACCCTGCCTGGTAGCTTTCCTACCCTGTCTCCCTCTCCACTTGCAGTATAAGAGGACAAGGATGCTGCTTCTGCGCCTGTCCTTGCTCATCCTCTATCTTGGTCCCCCGTGAACAGCAGGCAGGAGGAGGCAGAGAGGTACACAGGCTTCTGTCGCCGTGGCCATGGCTGAGTCTCCATCTAACCCACTCTATGACATGTTTCTTCTTTCATGAGATTGTGAGCATCAGGGGCACTTGGTATGTGGTTAACCTATAAGAGTTTAACAATGATACTGGATATATCTCAGCTAGTGCCTATCTTTAAAACATAAGACTTGACCAGCACTCAGGAGGCAGAGGCTGGTGGATCTCTGTGACTTTGAAAAAAAGAAGAAGAAGAAGAAGAAGAAGAAGAAGAAGAAGAAGAAGAAGAAGAAGAAGAAGAAGAAGAA
>CABHPQ010161185.1:0-41953 GCA_902168405.1 Peromyscus aztecus | reverse complement strand
AAGAAGAAGAAGAAGAAGAAGAAGAAGAAGAAGAAGAAGAAGAAGAAAAGAAGCTGGTGCTGTGAACATTGTTATTGTAAATGTGTAGTTAATTTAATGTCAAGCGAGATGGCGGACTAGAAGAGTAAAGGGTAAAAGGGGGAGAGAACCGGAAGTGGGAGACTAACAGGACACCACACAGTATCCAGGTGTAACACACGGGCCTGGATTAGGAAGGCGCTGGTGGGGAGGACACACTATGAATTACAACCGAGAGTGGATGGACACACTGAGTGAGTACAGAATGAACGAGGGGGAGCCCTGAGTCTCCGAGGCTTGGGGTTTGCAAAACTCAGGAAAGCTAGCCTTCCCACTGCTCAGACAGCCCACGTTGTGAACCCTTGATGGGCTGCAGGACAGTGTCAGCCCCTAAACCGTGGACCTCCCTGCCTCAAGAAACCCTCAGAGCCCCAAGACCCGTTTGCAGGGGCAAGGCGGAGAGGGGGTTAGAGGACAAGAGTGCTTGGCTTGCAGCCACCCCAGAGTTCTGGGTTTTAACAGGTAAGGGTCTGGATCAAGAGAGGCTAGAAGGAAGAATTTCACTAACATGGAAACCTCACATCAGAAAAATGAAGCAGTGGATCTTCAGAAGTCAGCGGGCCGCACACAGCAGCAGCTGGCCCAGAGGGGAGCGGCCATCACCGAAGGCTAGGGACACAATCCTCCGTACAAGAGGAGCATGTGCTGCTTCCCTCGGGGCACGGGAGGGGGCACCAAGTAAGAGTGCCGTGAGAGTGCCACGCGGTGACAGTGCCACACGGTGACAGTGCCATACAGCCTAGAAGAGGTCTGGCCAGCACACAGTCTTGGTGAGTATTTAGTGAATGTATGAAATAAGCATTTTAGGATGCACTGACAGCTGTCATCAAGGAGCTTCATATTTGTAGGAAATAATGGCGGATTTTCCTATTTGTGGGACTTCTAGGTGTGTTCACTTGTACCAGTGCAGGCAGTGGCTGGTACAAGGAATGATGCCTACTCCAGTAATAATAGCCCACCAGTTACTCAACACATAGCATGTACTTACAAGTACCTGCTTTGGCGCAGAACTCCATATGCCTCCATTACTTCCATGCCCACACCAGCTCTTCATTACGTAGTACCTGAATTCAACCTCCATTTTAAATACAAGGGTCTGAAGTCCAGAGAGCCGAAGCGATTATCTCCAGCTAGTGGAAATCTGATTTTAAAACCAACTATCCATGCTTAGGCCAAGAGACCCAGAAAAGAGCGGCATCCTGTGGTGAAGAGAGCTGCCCACATCACCAACCAAGGTGGTTCTAGAGTAAGAAAGTGTGCCAAGGACAGAGACAACCGTGCTTCATCTGGGCAGGTGCAAAGCCCCGAGGGCCGACCATAGGAAGCTCCTGGTCTGTGTGAGCCTCTGCGTCGTAACAGGACGTTGGGGGCTGAGTGATTTACCCAGAACAGAGACCATTTGCTTTCCAGTTCTGAAGGCTGCTCGTGGCCCCAGCCTTTGAGCTACAACGTCCCATGGTGAGAGGGCTAGAGGAAGGAGCAGGCAAAGAAGAGCGTGTGGGAGTCACTTTGTAACAGCCTGTTCCCTAGACAAAGGCATCGCTCCACTCATGAGGAGAGTCTGTGACAATCACCTCTTGTGAGGCTCCACCTCCAAACACTGCTGCACTGCAGACTGAATCCCCAATATGTGAACTTGGGGGACAGACTCAAGCCATAGGACACCCACCCGGCCCCACCCAAGTTGCCTCAAGCATTGCACATAAACAACCTCATGCTTCTGCTTCCGCCCAGCGCATCCTATGTGACACTCATCGGGCCTTGAAGAAACACTGACGGAGAATGGTGCTGAAACCTCAAACCTGCCACCAGGCTTCGTTGACACCGCCCGGAAGATGGACATATTAGGTAATCCTGCTGCGTCTCACCAGCTCGCGGCCCGCGCTCACTGGAAGACCATATGCTAATTGAAACCTAGTGTGGGCACGGAGTGGGAAGGAGAGTGCTGAGACAGCCCAGCTCTACCCCAGGCAGAGGGAGCTGCTGAGGTACCCTCCGAGCAGCAAAGCCATTGCTCCTCAATTCTGTCTTCACTTGGGTATGAAGAATATCACCACTTACACAGACAACAGGTTGTGTGAGCCTGGAAGCAGCAGAGAGACTTCTGCTGTCTGCTCTGAAATGACACACGAACCTTCCCTGAACACTCACGTTTATCTAACGCCTAGAATTATCCCCTGAATGCCTGCCTTTGCTGCCCAGGACTGGAGTGCATTTTGCTTTCTACATCTGATGGAAATGTCTTTCATGTTAGTTAGGTGACCTTGACAACGGCAGAGCAGAGCCTGCCTTGGAAAGGATTATTGTATAGATAGGATGTTGTCTCAGTAGTAACAAGAGAGGTACTGACAGAGAATGGAAGTGTGTGTGTGTGTGTGTGTGTGTGTGTGTGTGTGTGTGTGTGTGTATGTGTGTGTGTGTGTGTGTTGTAGAAGGGGAGGGAGTGGGAGAGGGGTGGGGATTAGTAGGGCCTGGATTTCTGCTGCTTTTTATTTATTCAGCAGCTCTAGAAACCCAGGCTAGGAACCAGCCTCAGGCTCGAAAGATTTCCTGCCTTCAGGAAAATTCTTCTAGTTTGGGTTACCTCTCAGGATATCTTTGTGGTGTTCACATTTTGGGGCTTTCATGGTTCTTAGGGCCATAGAGTGCCATAGCCTCTCTTGGGTCTGTGTGTGTCTCCATCAGTTGCTACAGCTCCCTAGCTTGCTCTCTCTCTCTCTCAGCCCATCTCTGCATAACAGGAAACCAAGTGTAATAACAAGAAGTTTTGCAGAGTTGTGAGCACTTCCTACTAAGCAAGGCCTCTTCCTCAGCACAGACACTAGGAGAGATTTGGCAATGGGTAGCAAAAGAGCCCCGGAAGACAAGGCAGCTATGTCTCTGGCTGTCTGGAAGTTACCTGCCTCCCCAGGTAGGAGTTTGAGGAAGAATGCTCCACATCTATGGGACTGTGGGATAATTAGAGCTATGAGCTACCCAGTGGCAAGAGTTAAATTAAGAGTTATGCCCTTCTCCCCCGTATCAAAACTAGCCATTTTAGGTAAGAATTTTGCTTTATTATCCACTAACATTCATAAATAAATAGTGTGTTAGGGTGCTTGAAGTCTCTGCATCTTTTACATGTGAGGGCCCTACCTTCTACAGACATAGTCCCTCCAGAAAAACAATACTCCATCAAGACCTGAGTCTTGGGGGCCACAGGCCTTTGTCCTTCATCAGACATTGCTCTAGGTGGTTCCTGGGGCCCCTGGACTTTGAGAAGAATACTTTCTGCCTTGAACCTTACCCAGTGTATAAACAACCATTGGGGTGTGACGGCCAGTGATACAGCATGATGAAAGGATCCCATATCTCATTAGAAATTAAACTAATTCATGTATGATCAGAAGGCTGATGACCTAAGATATTGATCAGTGTTGTTAAGCATGGTCAAAGCAACGTGGTTAGGAAATAAAATAACCATATTTTTAAAGATGTTTATTGCAGCATGAAGCAAAGGGTTACATTGTGTGGAATTTGCCTTAAAATATCTCAGCAAAGAAGAAATAAAGGGTTATATATGGTGATATTTTCTTTTGTACTAAAATGTTATTTGTATGTTAATAAATAAAGTTGCCTGGGGGTTAGAGTTATAAGCAAGCCATAGGAAAGCAGGGCAGTGGTGGCGTACGCTTGTAATCCCAGCACTTGGTAGGCAGAGCTAGTTAAGTCCCTGTGTGTTCAGGGATACAGCCAGCATTGGATACATATGCCTTTAATCTCAATACCAACCATAGAACACCTGGAGGTCTATACAGACAAGCCGTGATGAGGCGGTCATGTAGTTGGGTTTACAACCAATGAGAAGGCAGAACAGAAACTCTATATAAAGACTTTAACACAGGAAGTAGCTCCTCCTTCAGAGAGGTAGGACCACTGCAGGAGGAAGGGTAAGGTTTTGGCTCTTAGCTCTGACCTCTTGGCTTTCTTCTTTGCATTGGTTCTGTGTTTCTTAATTAATAAGACGGTTGGTTACATCTACAGATATATTCAAAGGTGACAACCTCAATAAACATTGAATTTCAGAAACAGGATATACAGGAGTATATGTGGGGGAGCACATACTGGAGTTTCTGATATGAAGAACGCCTCCTGCACAGTCACTATGCTCAAGCACAGAAGGCCCGAGGGGAAAATAAAGAAGGAGCAACCTTCGCATCCCTACCCCCATCCTTAGCCCTGGCACTTAGGTCTCTGACCTCCAACGACAGCACTCCTTTACAAACTGCTGTTGAAATGGCCACGGCTATCTCAGCAGCAATCAAAAGAAAATCCGAAAAGAGTGAAATAAAATCTGAAGTTGTAGGTGGAGAGAGAGAGGGAGGGAGGGAGGGAGAGAGGGAAGGGAGGGAGGATACTGCACACAAAATACAAGGGAAACAGTGAAGGAAAAAAAGTCTCTACATGGTAAAAAAAGAAAGACTTCCAAAGCAGTTTATAAAGTTCAATACTTAAATAAAGCCCACAAAGTTAGACAGCTTTCCTGTTCTGTCACTCGTCTGTGCCAAATGTCTAGACTATCCTAGGAATGTAGGGACACTTAAATAATTGGTTTATATCATCCCTAGTTAAGACAAATTTTTAAAAGTGCCGTGTTCTCAAAAGACTGTGAATTTGTATGCAACACATTCATCATCAGCCTTACTGAGAGTCAAAATCAAGAATGGAGGACTCCATTCTTGCCCTGGTGTGTTGGAGCACTCCTACAATCACAGCATTTTTAATTACGTATTTTTCCTTCCTTCTGTTATGTGGTTTGTTATATTGATTGACGTTTTAAGGCTGAGTCATCCTGGAGTTCCAGTAATGAATTCCATCATGACAATGCATGGCCTTTGATATTGTGGAATCCACCATGATTGTATTTTGTTGGGAATGTTTACAACAATACTATAAAAGACAACAGTTTGTTGTTTTCTTGGAGTATTTTTGGCTAGCTTTGATTTCAGGATGCTGCTAGCTTCTAAAATGAGCTGGGAAGTGTAGACGAATTTCTAAACAGTCTTATTAAATAAGAAACACAGAGCCAAATATAGGGGTGAAAGCTGTAGAGATCAGGGAACTAATGAGATCCACCAGCTAGCCTTAGCTCACCATGCCGCTTCATAGCTTCCCACGAGAGAGAGCTACTTCCTGTCTATCCAGGCTTTTATTGCCTTGCTGTTCTGCCCTCTCATTGGCTCTTGGCCCAGCTACCTCACTTCCTTGTCACTGCCTGTCTATACAGACCTCCAGGTCTCTGTGGTTGGTACTGGGATTAAAGGGTGTGTCACCACGCTTGGTGGTTCCCTAGTGTGTCCTTGAACACACAGAGAATCTGCCTGCCATGTGATCGGATTAAGGGCATGTGCTACCACTGCCTGACTTTTGTTTATGACTGGCTGTGTCCTCTGATCTCCAGGCAAACTTTATTTATTAACATACAAATAGAATATCAACATATTTCAGCACAAATAAAATATCACCACAGGGAAGTTTCTCTTAAATTTTTTGGAAAAGAGAACAGTTAGTGCCAGTCATTTTTAAAAACTTGATGGCAGGGGCTGGAAAATGTCTCAGCAGTTAAAAGCACTGGCTACTCTTCCAGAGGATCCAGATTTTGTTCCCAGGGCCTACCTGGTGGTTCACAACCATGTGTAACTCCAGCTCCAGGAGACTGATGCCCTCTTCTGGCTTCCAAGAGTACCAGGTGCACAGACATGCACACAGGCACAGCAGTCATCCACAAAAAATATGAAATAAAAATACATTTAAAAACAAAGATTTGATGGAGTTCACTGGTGAAGTATCAGGTCTTTCCTGTGTCAGAATTGTTATTACTGATTCAATCTCAATCATAGTTGTAGGTTTCTTTTTTAAATTCCTTAGTTCTTCCTGGGTGAGTCTTGGTAGTGGGGCGTATCTGGGATTTTCTTCCATCGATTCTAGTCATCAAGTTGCTGATATGTAACTGTCCAATGTACTAACTTTCATTATTTGTGTGTCTGTGGAACAGGTGGCAATGTTTCCAATTCCATTTTTTATTTCAGTAACTTGAGTCTTTTCTAGAAGAGGTTCTTCTACAGGTCCATTGCATTTTGATCTCTGTGAGTGTGGTTGTCCTTGCTTTCTTTCAGTTAATATTTGCAGGGAAGGTTCCCCAAAGCTTTCACTTTTAATCTACTGTGCTTTTGTGTACACAGTGAACCTCTTGTAGACAGCATATGTTTGGGTCATGTTTTCTTCTCCATTCAGAAAATCTCTATTTTGTCATTTACATTCAAAGTAATCATTGATGACGTTGGACTTAATTCTGTACATTTGCTACTCATTTCTCACATTCCTTATAGCATTTGGTCCCTCATTTTCTTTATTGCTATCTTATTTAATTGAATTTTTACAGCAAAGGGTTTAAATTTCTCATTTCTCTTGCATATGTTATTTATCTATTTTATGTTGATTACAATTGGAATTGCATTTAATGATCCAAATTTATTCCATTCTAATTTGAATTTATCCCAATTTAACTTTAATAATATGCAAATACAGTTCTTTAATGCCTGTGCCCCTATGCCTTCAGTTCTGAATATCATCAAATTACATTTTTATATCTTGTAATTCCAAGAAAATTAACTTTTTAATCTTAAAAGTTTTAATCTCTGAAATTATTACAAAACTGCATAGTTTATAAACCAAAATTGCTATTATGTTAGTGTCTAGAGTAATCTTTAAACATTTAAACCATGCAGAAAAAGGGTAGAGTTTCACAGCACTGTTATAACTTGTTTAGTAACTGTAGGTCACACATACACATTTTCTGTGGTCTGAATGTCTTTGTTGTCTTGGTTACAGTTAAAAACCTTCCACTTGGACCTGCAGCATGAGACTAACAAATTCTCTTAGCTTTTGTTTCTCTAGGAATGTCTTGCCTTCTCTCTCACTTTTTAAAATTGCCCTTTATTTACTTATCTACTTAGAATGTGTGTGACACACATGCACACATGCACACATGTGCCTGCACAAGCTTCATAGAGCACATGTGGAGATGAGAGGTGTCTTACAGGGGTGTCTTAGTTTGGCTCTCTATTGCTATGAAGAGACACCATGGCCACAGCAACTCTTATAAAGAAAGCATTTAATTGGGGTGGCTCATTTACAGTTTCAAGGTTCAGTCCATTATGATCATAACAGGGAACATGGCGGCATGCAGGCAGATGTGGTGCTGGAGCTGAGAGTCCAACATCTTGCAGGCAACAGGAAGTCGATTGCCTGTCACACTGAGTGAAGCTTGAGAAAAGACCTCAAAGCCCACCCCCACAGGGACACCCTTCCTCCAACAAAGCTACACCTCCCTTTGGGGGCCATTTTCTTTCAAACCACCATCAGGGGTCAGGTCTTTCCTTCTACCATGTGGGTCCCAGGGACTGAACTCAGGTCATCTGGTTTGGTGGAAGGCACCTTTATCTGAGTTGAATTAGCATTATTGAAGGGTAATTTTGCTGGATGTAAGATTCTTGATCAATAGTTCCTCTTCTTCTAGAAGGTTGAAATTATCAGACCACTGCTTTTTGGATTACAAAGCTTCTGATGAGAAATTTTCTCACAATCTTATTGAGTATCCTTTGTAGGTGATCAATCGCTTCTCCCCATCTGCTTTGAAATTTCTCTTTATCATTCTTTTCTGAAAATTTGGTTGTAACACCTCTCTCTGGGCCCTTGAGTTCCTCACACTTGTAATTAACTCAGCTTCTTGGATCTTTATATTCATGTCTTTCTTCAAGTGTGGGAAGTTTTCAGTTATTATTTCTTCAGACATCCTCCCTTCCCCTTTCTTTCTTCCCCTGGGACTTTCATAATGAGTATGTCACTCTGTTGCTCATGTCCTACAGACCCATTAGGTTCTGAGCATTTTCTTTAATCTGGCTTATATTCCCCAAACTTGACAATTTCCACTGCCCTAACTTGGAGTTTGCAGATTCTTTTTTCTTCCTCCTCATGTATGGTTTTGAAATCCTCTGGTAAGATTTTCATTTCATTTATAGTAATTTTTAGCTTCAGCATTTCTTTGAATTTTCTTTTACAATTTTTATTTCTTTTTCACAGACAATTTCTGTTGATCTATTTTCCCTTTGAAAGGGCCATACTTCCTTGTTTCTTTACATACTTAGTGATTTTTTAAATAAATAAATAAATAAAGAAGGAAGGAAGGAAGGAAGGAAGGAAAGAAAGAAAGAAAGAAAGAAAGAAAGAAAGGAAGAAAGAAAGAAAGAAAGAAAGAAAGAAAGAAAGACTGACTCAGCATTTGAACTTTATAATGTGACTCTGGAAATCAGATTGTCCCCTCTTCAGGGTTTTCTGCCTGTATGTTTGTGGTCAGAGCACAGATTCCTATCATTTGGTGACTCAACCTCTTTGTCCACCCTGGCTCCAGCAAGCTGCTCAGGGAATACATTCAGAGTTGCCTGCCACAAGGAGACAGATGAGGACTCATGTGCCAAGACCTTGAATTTACCAAAATTAAACACAATTTACCACTCAAACCTTCTCCTGGAAAACTGAAGCCTCCATGAGACTCAGAGTTCCAAAATAGTTGCGTTGGGTGGATTCTGCAGGGTTGGTGCCCAGGTGGGAAGACAGATTGCTGGTGTCCTTGTCCCAGTATCCTCCATGGGTTATGTTTTTGGGGATAATTTCATTCAACTAAATCTAGCTATATATATATATATATATATATATATATATATATATATATATATAGAGAGAGAGAGAGAGAGAGAGAGAGAGAGAGAGAAATTTGTTGAAAATAAAAATAGCTCATATAATAAACTGACTTGGGATACATTTATAAAAACAGCAGATGTTTAATTTTTATTTATTATTATTGGGTGTCCGATGTATGTGTTTGTACACGTGCATGTGTGTGAGCATGTGTGCACATGTCACAGTGTATAGGTGTATAACTGGAGGTCAGAGGACTGCTGTCCTCTCCTGCCACTGTGGAATCTGGATGGGGACCATACTCAAGTCATCAGGCTTATGTGGCAAGTACTTTTACCAAGGAGCCACCTTGATGGCATGGGTAAACATTGTAATATGAATTGAAAATAAAATGAGGGAAAAGGCAACTGTTTCACGTGCTTCTGGATGAATTACTCCTTTACTCCTCTGACGTCATAGCTCAGCCATTGTCCTCTCTGCTTCTCTTCCTTGGCATTTCCTTCTCACATCAGCTGTGAAAGGGGATGATTGAAAGTCAGGCCCAAGGGAAGCGGGAGGGAGTTGTACTTAGATTCAGGAAATGCCTCCAAGGATATCTGAACTTTTAGTATGTGGGAAGATGTCCCACAACACAAATATAAACAAACAGTTCAGTCTTAAATGGGAAATGCCAGTTGATACGTGACTGAGTTTTGTTATTTTGGGGGTAGAAGTGTTTGATGCATGAGTGTCCAGAGGATGCAGAGTGATATTCCAGAGTGTTACGCCACAAATTTTTCTAGCTACCACAATCTTCCATTGCTTTTGTCCGAGTGATAGAAGATACTTTGGAAAATGCTGTTTTTATGATCATTGGGAAGCCAGGGAAAGGAGGGCTTAGAGCTCAGACACAGGAAACCCATATTTGTTATGTCTAATTGTGGGTGTGTTCTTTCAGGCAATGCTAAGGAAGAAAACATGAAAGATGTTTCTAAGTCACTGCAGGAAGGAGGCGAAGGAAAGACTCGGAGTCCCTAATATTTATAGAATGTGTTTGTTACTCCCAGAGTATCCTGGGCTGAGATGATGAAGACCAACTCCCAACACTAAAACCATACTCCACACGGGAAAAAGTTGACACTACATTCCACCAGGAGCAACACTTTTCACTCTTTGATTCGCATCAAGAGATGGAAAAACAGGTAACAGAGTGGGAGGAAGTACCTCCCATCACACATCTGACTGAAGACTTGTAATTAGAATATACGTTTGTAGACTCTTGACTGTGGGTGGTACTCCACTTACCTCCCAGCCTGCTGCCTTCTTACAGCATATTCAATAAAATATTCTCCAAAAAAGAAAAAAAAAAAAAGGAGAGGGAGGAAGAAGGTAAGGGGAGTGGGGAGAGTCGAGGAGTGTCGGTGGGGGTGGGGGAAGAACACTCAAAACCCATCACTGAGAAAACAGGTCAATTTAAAAAATGGCCAGCCGGGCGTTGGTGGCGCACGCCTTTAATCCCAGCACTCAGGAGGCAGAGGCAGGTGGATCTCTGTGAGTTTGAGGCCAGCCTGGGCTACCAAGTGAGCTCCAGGAAAGGCACAAAGCTGCACAGAGAAACCCTGTCTCGGAAAAAAAAAAAAAATGGCCAAACTATTTGAAGTGACACTTTGTCAGGTGAAAAGATGTGATACATCATTAGTCACTAGGAAAATTTAAAATAAAACCACAGTGGGATGCCAACATAAACATGGTAGAATGGACACGGCGAAGTTTAAAGGCACACTGGTAAGCAAGGAGTAGCAGGCGCTCCCCTAGGAGGCTGGTCAGACAGGAAATGGTGCTGCCACTTTGTATTTTGTAGAGTTAAACTCAGACTCCTCAGTAGTCGAGTTCCTCAGCGTTTACCTGAGAGAAACGAAGCATCTCGGTCACGGAAAGTCTCTATGTAGAGATCGATAACAGTTCATGCGTTAGTCTCTATCAGTCAGAAACAGCTCCAAGTGTCTCTTCTAGAGGTGAGGATGTGGAGGGTGATTTTTCTGCCACCCTTTATATGGACCAAAGAAGTAACTGCAAGAACAGTACAGGCCCTCCCACTCAACAGTGAGGACGAGAAAAACAACAACAAATGAAATTCAAAACTGAATCTATACTACCACAGTGTCTTAGCTCGTGAGGAGGCTGCTGGCCACCCGCACGGGCTAGTGAGGACATCAACAGGAGCCCCTGCCGCTCTGGCTGGGCTTCCTGCCACCTGGAGGCTCCCGTCAGTTCATACAGGCTGACAGCAGTGGCTTTCTAGAAACCTGTACTCAAGCAGCAAAAAGCAGCCCTAGGAACTTCCATCAGTGGTCACTTGTATTGGCCCAGCCCATGGAGTTTGGGCTAGTCCAACAAGACCTATGTCATGTTTTCCCACCAGCCCAGCCATTTCTTCTGCATCCCTTTAACATATAATATTCAGAAAACACTCTAGATGAGAGGTGGGAGCCACCTGTTCGTCTTGTATATGTCTGGACCAGCTGTCACAAGGTTTCTTAAGAGGGAAGGGCTTTCTTTCTTTGCACTTAGAAACGCACAGCAGTGTTTTTAACCTTTGTGAGGTTACAGACCGCACTGGGAGTATGCATGCTCACATGCATTTCTTTATACAACCTCTAGGGGGCGTGCATTCACTGAAACCAGTCCATGAGTACAAAGGGGAAAATCTTGATTGTAGGCTTGATATCTATGTTGTCTAGGGATCATTTAAGCTACCCTGACACCATTTGGAACAGAAAGGGAGCTAGCAGGTCACGTGTATGAAAAGGAAGGGGAAAACCGTTGCCCACAAGGGGGCAGTACTTGCCTTCTTAGGCTGTACCAAATGCCAGTGTGGCTCTTAGCTGTGCTTATCCATGCTGAGTACCCTCTGCCTTTCCTTTTTGCCCTTAGCATCACTTTTGGGCTTTACCCACTGGAGTTTCCTGGTCCCTCCCACCCCTGCTCTTCTCCATCCAAAGTCCTTGGCTGTGAAGCTTGTGTTGGGAGTGAGAAAACCAGACAAACTCAGAAAACGGCCACAGCCCTGACCACCCAGTGTGTGAGCAAACCCTCCAGCTTCTCTGGGCAACTGAAGACAAACACATGGGTGCAGACACCCCCTACCCCTGAGTACAAGTGAGAAACAGTGAAAGTCACAAGTGGAGTGCATGGTCTGGAGTCTGCATTGCAGTTCTTAGAGGCTCTAAGTCAATTCACACTTAAAGCAGGTGAGCCGGGTGCCAGGGAGGGAAAAAGGGCGCAGGAGGGAAAAGAGATGCAACTGCCTCTTCTCCCTGGACCTGTTGGCACATGGCTCAGTCTCTATTGTCCCTTCATACCCTTCCACACACTCACAAAGAAATGATCACCTTTGATTTTAACAAAAGTCTGTTATTATTACCTCACGGACAGTTGCACATTACTCAAACTTTATTCTAGAATACATGCAATTCTTTAGTGGGATATACATTGATAGAAAATAAAAGGTTTCAAAAGTCAAAATCACTGCAATGAAGCAATGTAATTATAAACTTTCAGTTCCTGCTCCAGGTCCCCCTCCAGTCAGCATAAGAGCTACCTGATGCCGAGGCTATCTGACAGCACCAAGAACAGCAAACCTAAACTTTGCTGCATGTCTGATCGCCTGGGCTGGTGAAGGCTGAGTTTCCAGGGCTGGTGAGACCTGACTCTCGAAAGTTTTCCTCTGGCTTGCATGCACAAGTGGCATAATTCATGCACTCACACACACACAAGAGTAATTAATTTAAAAATCTAAAATCTCTTTGAGTTTCCAGCTCCTACCCCAGGTCACTTCAGTTGCCATCTCTGGTGTGGAAATTTAGCAGAGGCTCCCAGGGCAGCCAAATTTGCGAAGCAGCTAATCAGAGGAGAGGTGGAAGGTGCTTAGCCCTCGAGCTAAAGCTGTCGTTGCTGTTCGCCCTGCTGGAGCTGGGATGACTGCGCCAAACTATGAAAGTGTTAATACATAAGAGGCTCTCACAGAAAACAACAACAACAACAACAACAACAAAACATGTACATACTATAGGCTAGAGGTGGTCAGGAGGCTAGCAGTGTGGTCCAGCTCATAATAAGGATGAGAGAAGGAAGTGGAGTGAGCCACAAGTAGGAGTCAGAACTCATAAGAATCATAGTGCACTAAGTGGAGTAGGAAGAGATCCTAAGGTCAAGAGCAGGCTCAAAGATGACCTGGCCAGAAGAACGTGGAAGACTGTCATGAGGATTGGGTATCAAATGAAAATACAGAGTCCCTTGTTTGGAAATTGTGGAGAGATACAAGACAGCGGCAAGAGAATGTGAGAACCAGCATGGGTCTCACGGGTCTCATGCAGTGGCACTAGGTGCACACTGCGAAGCTCGCACTGTGGGAAGGCGATCTTGATTACTAACAGGACAAGAAGGAGACTTCCACAGAGGTGGTACCTAGAACAGCCAGGGATGGAAGGTGTTACAGTTTCAATCTGAGATGTCCTGACAGGCTGATGTTTGAATGCCCAGTCCCAAGCTATGGTGCCATCTTGAAGGCTGTGGAGGCTTTAGTAGGTAAGGCTTGATGGGCACAAAGACATCCCTAGAGGCAGACCATTGAAAGCTATGCACACTCCTGGTTCCAGTCCTTTGTGCCATTATTCCTTCCCCAACACACTGATAACAAACAAGCTGAAATTCCTCAAAACCATGAACCAGAGTAAACTTGTCTCACCTTAAGCTGGTTCTGTTTGTCACACCAATGAGAAAAGTAACTAATATAGAAGACCACCATTAATGGCCTTTCTATGTAAAAATCCACAGAAATGCTGGCTAGAGTGGTGTAGATTTTTCTACTCATAAGTGAATGGCCTGAATGGCATGATGTATCACTGAGACTGTGGGTTTTGACTAGCTATTGAGATACTCAGAGTGCCTGTGACTCTGGGGAAGTAGTCGTTGGTAGTGTGGGAAGGCTGATCTGGGTAGAGAAGAGGAGAATTATGTGCAATTTTTTTTTTTTGCTAATACACCATGTAGCAGTGTAGGAGTCAGAGTTTAGTGCAAGAAGAAGGAACTGACATATGAAGACTTGGATGATCATAAAATGTTTTGAGGAACTGAAGGGGCAAGTTCTTTTTTACCCAGAACACCTCCACAAGGCACAACACTTGATTCTTACATTGTCAGCCTGTCTGAGACCACCTCTGGGGAAACTGCCTCAACATTGAGATGACTGCCACGGCTCTGGTGGCCTGGACACAAGGCTGGATCTGAAGCTTGGCTGCTGGGATATCTTAAAAAATCTTGCTTGGCTCAGCAGCAGTATCCATAGCAGCCATGGTGGAACCACAGGAAGATACCTTTCCTTAGCTGATCTTATGTAGCTAGTTTAATCAGTACAAGTAATCTGGTTCCAGAATCCTAGCTGCAAGGGAGTCCCTGATTAGTTTCCCAACCTCTCCACAGAAAGGTGGAATGAAGTCCTAATGAAATATCTAGAGTAGCAACAATGCTATCATCCGTAATAGGCAGGCAATGAAGTTATTTTCTGGATATGCAGTTGATAAGCTCCATTTAGCTACTGGTCTTTTCAAGCTGAAATTTGCAGGTGGGATCTTCAAAAATAGAAAAACCACACAGAGGCTCCTCCTTCTGCCCCCATCACTGCCTTCCTTTTCCCTCCCTCTTCCCCTCTTGGTCTGCTTTTTCACCTCTCTATATACTGAGTTTCTCTCCCTGCTCTGCTCACTCTTTCCCTCCTCCCCATCTTCCTCTCCCTGGCTCACTCTTACTCCCCCTCTCGTACTAACTCTAACTACTACAAAACTGTTCTGCAGCACCAGTATTTGTACTTCCTGAGAGTCACTCTCCTCATCCTTAGTAGTGAGTGTGGATTGATTTGTCTCTGATAAAGAAAACTAAGCTACATTGTTCATCTTATCTCTAGCCCTCTGTTTAAAATTGCTCTTAAGTTCCTGAGTTGGCTGCCTCCTAGATAGTAAAGAATAAAACCAATGCCCAGTTAGAGATGAGGGAAGCTGGGTAAAAAGACCTGCCCCCCACCCCCGAGTCTCAAGTGGAGGAATTCCTTGCTCACACTCTGCTCTGATGATGGAGCAAGAAGTATTCCTTGTGATCTTAGCCAACTGTAGAGACTAGAACTTCTCAGTTCTATCTACATGCTCAGTCACCCTACACCCACCCAGTGTCCAAATTATCTTCCAAAACCAAAAGTCTATATCTTTCTCTAAGGATGCCAGAATGAGCTCCACTGCTCTGCCACTGATAAGAACAGCAATTAGAGATAACAAAAATAAATATGCTTCGGTCTCAATTTAATGTCCCTATGCCAAAGGAAAGTCAGAAAAAGCCTAGCTATCCCACAGCATTTTCAGGGTAGCTACCATGCGAAGACATATTCCTAGGGAATCTGAAAGTAAATGGAATAAATAATGCCTTCACTTTAGGGAACTTACAGTGCAGTTGTGCAAACAAATGAGATAATTTCAGCCTCAAAGTCACATTGTCAGGAAGACACTGAGATAGTGGGATGCAGAGGCGCTGGAGCACAGCAGACACTGTGCTCAAGCAAAGGCTCTTTGGAAAGATGTCTTTTCACTAAAACTGAATGAGTAGTGGAGAGGCCATGGTAAAATCTCAGAAAGAGCATTTCAAGGAGAACAGAGGCCCAGCCTTGAGACTACCCTAAGCAGAGCACTTCCAGAACTGGAAGTCAGTGTGCCTGGGCACAGGCAACAGTACCAGAGTCTGCGATGCTGGTTGGTAGGGGCAGGCCTAGCCTACACATGGAGACCCTGATTTTTAATTTAATTCTAAGTACATTGGTGGTTTGAAGGAACAAATGGCATGATTTGGTTCTTTTTAAGAGCTACTGAGTTGGGCCTGGTGTGCGGCATGGAACAAGAGTGGGAGGAGGGAGACTGATGAGCGAACTGCCATGGCAGAAGAGGTGAGAAATGCTGGGGTTTCCAGTGTCAGGGACAATGGAAAAGGTCAGATCAGAGACACAGATTGGTGAGCCCAGCGCTTTGTCTGATGGATTCAGTGGGAGGTGGGAGAGAAAAAGATGAATGAAGCCAACTCCAGGTGTTGGCTACAGTACCTGGGTGGTTAGTAGAGCTGACTAAACTTTATTCACTAAAGCCAAGTAAAATGGATGGGAAGATGTGGTATTTTATTTGTACTGAAATGTGGTGATTTTTTTATTTGTGCTTTAATAAATAAATTTGCCTGGAGATCAGAGGAAACAGCAAGCCATTTTAAGTAAACAAAGAAGTCAGGCAGTGGTAGCACCTGCCCTTAATCCTATCACTTGGCAGGCAGGATCTCTGTGTGTTCAAGGCCACACTAGGGAACAGAGCCAAGCGTGGTGACACATGCCTTTAATCCCAGTACCAACCATAGAGTTCTGGAGGCCTGTACAGATAGGAAGTGGCAGAGCTGGCCAGGAAGAGGAAGTGATGTAGCTAGACAGAGAGCAAATCAGATGGCAGAACAGCAAGTCATATAAGCCAGGGTAGACAGGAAATCGCTCTCTTTGGAAGCTGCAGAGTTGGTGAGGTGAGGTTGGCCGGTGGCTTTCCCTATTTCCCTGATCTCTTTAAGGCTTTCACCCCTATATTTGGCTCCGTGTTCTTTAGTTAAGAAAGCCATTTAGAAATTCATCTACAGGAAGAGAATTCAGAATCCTGCGATAGCCAAGCTAGGGGAGAGAAGCCGCCGAGGCATCCAAGCAGACAACTGTGCTGTGCAGAACCCACAAGAGAGATCGCAGCTAACAAAGAATGGCAGCTGGAGGCTAAAGCCTGAGGAAGCCTAAGGAGGCCTGAGACCACCCAGCTAGTGGGGCTGGATGAGCAGCGGCCTGATGCACTAAGCCCTGGTCAGCTTCATAGACACGCAGCCTGTGGGGTCACGTGTGTGGTCCCTGCCCTGGTGACGTTCCTGCACTTGGCTGGATGCTCAGCTGCCAGCATCTTGTAACTCTTAATGACACAGAATGAATGGCAGGGCCAGTGCTGCCTGAAACACCTGAGTACTGTGAGGTGTGACAGAGAAGGGCGTACTACTGAAGGGTCTCAGAAAGAGTGGCCACTGAGATCAAGCAAAGCATAAGGTGTTAGCTCGAGTTCGCCTTGAGAAGCCTATTTCAAGGTGAAGGCATCTGATGGAGCCAGTGGAATGAGGCGAGGACAGAGGTATGGTGGCTAGGCAAGGTGTGGACCGGGGTGATGGTGAGAGAACCTTCTGGTGGGGAGGCGTGGCATGGGCCAGCGTTTAATCAGGCTACTTGAGAAGTGAACATTTCCGTGACTGATATTCAAGAGCCTGTGGATACAAGAATGCAAATGGTTCCCGTGTTAAAGCCCATGTCCCTCCTCTTCTGACCCCAGCTCCATTTCTCACGGTGAGGATCACACACATGCATGGACTCTCTGGTCCAGAAGTCCAAACTGTGCTCCTCCACCATCCAACAAACACAGAACAACACTGCAAGACTCATGAAAGCATTCCTTTGTTCCTGGGCATCTGGCGAACTCACAGTCTCACGGGGCCCTGAGGTGGGCAGGATGCAGAGTCTAGGTAAGCCTGCTCCCTCGGCTTCATGCCTCACCCTGAGGAGGCTACGGAGGCCCACTAACGTGCAGGTCTCCGGAGGGGAACCCCTGTTGTTCATGTCTGAAGGTAGAACTGAAGGTAAAAGTGGGGCAGTTCTCATTTAGCTGTCACATTTTTCATTTTGAAATATAAAAATCTGAGCAAGAGTATGAGGAATTGTTAAGACCTTGAGAAGGAAAAAGCATGATAAATACCGGAAGTTTTGTTTTGGCTCTCAGTTGCAGAGTTTGAACTACCATGGCAGACACCACACAGCAGGGCAGCTCACTCATGGTGGCCAGGGAGCAGACAGAGAAAGTCACTACCACAAAGTCCTCTCTTTCCCCTCCTTTTTAATTCCTTCTGGGCTCCTAGAGCAAACTAGATAATCTCCTTAGTTGATTATCTTGGGAAACTCCCTCATCTTCTCTCAGGGAACCTTATTCCAATCAAGTTGACAATTACAATTAACTACCTTCGGCAGCGAGAATTTGGGGCAAAAGGAAAGTAACTTTGGTGGATAGATTCTATGGTTTGAGTGATGAATGTCCCTTCCAAATTCCTGTTGAAACTCAATCCCCAAAGCATCAATGCCTTACCAAGCTATTGAGCAGGGAGGGCTCTGCCCTCAAAGACAGAATGAAGGCCTTTAATGGCATGGGCATGAGCTATGCCCAGAGGTCGCCTGTTGAAGTTTTCGTCTCTAGCCGGTGGTGCTATTGAGTAGTTCTCGGTCTTAAGGATGCTGTCCTTACAGTGGATTAATCCACTGACTCTGGAAAGCTGAGGGTGGGAGGTAGGAGCTCTGGGGAGCTGGATCTAGGTGGAGGATGTAGGATGCACCTCTCGAATCCCCAGTCTCTGCCCCATCCCCCTCCTGTTTCCTGCCCACCATGAGATGACCATCTTTGCTCAACTAAAAGCTGTCTTCCTTGATGTTTGATCTCACTTAATGCCAAAAGAGATAAGACTAAATGACAGTGGATGGAGATGTTCAGAACAGGGGGTAAAACAAGTATTTTTTTTTTGTCCCTTTTAAGTACCATCTGGGACATTTTGACTCTTCGGCAAACAGCTGACTGACCCAGGGCCCCTACAAAATGTTTTGAGGAAGTGGGTTTGCCCTCTTCTGCTCCTCCACCCTCTGAAGTCACAGTGTGTGACCTCTCTTTACCCACCTCCCATCATGCCGTGGTGCTGATATCTATATACAATAGGTTTTCACCAACACCAACCATGTTAAAACCGTGGCATTGGACTTCCTGGCCTCCAGCGCTGTGAGACGCAAATCTCAACTCTTCATCATTACTAGTCACAGCTATTTCACAAGCACAGCATAGAGAATTCAGTCAGGGTCTCAGTGGCTCTGTGAGTGCCCACCTAGGGTGATGGGCATAAGCCTGAAGTAGAACCAGGCAGCCCAATGATTAGATTTTCTTCATGATGTTCAGAGTGGCAGGGGGTGAAGTCAGAGAATAGGCAGAAGAGGTAAACTGAGTACACAGGATGTGGAGGCCACTGAGGCAAGGTCAGTGATGGCACAGTGTACAGTGAGTGGCCTGTCCTGGTTAGAGGAGGCTTTGCCTATTGACCTACGAAGCAGCAGAGTGACTCCCCTTCAGACACTGACGTATAGTGTCCAAAGTCAGGAGTGGCAGAGGGCTTAGCTTGTAATCTGCTGCATGTGTATGTGTCTTCAAGGACTCTATTCCCAAATCCGATCCCAACCTCATCTCTATGCTGGGAATGGCTTTCCAAATCAAAAGCTTTTTCTTTTCATTCAAGAATATTTTAATCTGGAAGCCTCCTTTTTACCTGAGAAGACAAACAGGCAGTTAGGTTTTCCAGTCAATACTGCTGGGCATTTCAGGTCATAGAAGGATGTAGCTTGAGGGAGCTTTACGCTGTTCAGAGAACTGGTTAAATCCAAGGCTTTCTGGGAAAGTTAATGGAAAACAAATGAAGATTCCCTGTAGCAATGGAACCACAGAGCCTTGTCTGTGGTCGCCATCTCCTGGCTGGAGATGAGAATGCAGTCTGGGAGCAGAAGATTTCTTGGGTGCACGTGGACTTGAAAGATGGGTATCAACGAAAGATTTGCCTTACAGAACAAACTCTGTGTTGGCTCTTTAAATGTTGTAACGACAGTCACACTTCTATGTTATGTCTGATTCCTTTTGATGGGGTAGTCCTTCCCTCAGATAAAAGGTACTGTTGGAGTATTTTAAACAAAATAAATTATTTGACAAGTTTCACGTTCTGACCAGGGTGACCCCGTCCCCTCCTTTCCTGTATTCTACCACCACTTTTACTTCCCAGATTCATGTTTTCTTTTTTAAACCCACTGAGTCCAGTCAGTGCTGCCAGAGTCAGGATGTCTACTGGCACATGGGGACTTGAAGTAACCCGGCTCTCCTTCCCTCAGCAGCCATCAGTTGTCAATAGCTCCTCAGGTAGGGGTGGGGCCTCACGGGTCCCTCCCCGATCCCAGCTGGAGCTGTGGCCGCCGATCTTGTATATGCAGTCTTGCCTGCTGCAAGTTCCTATATGCAGCACCCCTGTCCTGACCAGAAACCACCCTATCATCACAGCCATCTTCTAGAGACCGTCAGAGTCTTTATCTTTTTCTCTCCAGGAGTCCTGAGCGGAGTGTCCAGCACACAATAGACAGCCAACAATACGTATCAACCAGAATAAAGAAAAATGATCGAACTCAAGCAAGTTCCTGGGGAATGATCCCCCCTGGGCGATCTGATTAGACTTCCCAGGAGGAGGAGGGTGGCAGTGGGGATTGAGGGCAGAGTTGGAAGAACACCCAATTCAAGGATGACAACGGGATCTGGCTGTAGGAAACATAAGGGTAGGGATTTTCTGTGATTCTGGAAGAGCCTGCAACACAGTGACAGATGTGGCTTCCAACGTGTGAGCAGAAGGAAAGATTTCTTAAAAGCCAAAGGAAGAAGTTAGAGCAGCAGTTTCAAACAGGCGGAGCAAAGAATCTTGGAAGGGCTTCCAGATCCTAGAAAGAAGAATGATTCCTGGCTTTCAAATGTTTTCCCCAGCTCCATTTTTACCCCCAAATGCTATGGTCTTCTGGAAAAATCACCTCGAACTGCCCGAGTCCGAGGGAAACTGGAACAGCTGATGGAAGGGAGAACTTGGAATGCTCGGAGTGAGTTCAGTTCCCCTCCCCACAAAAGATGAAATGTGGGTAAGTTCCAGGAGGTGCACAGGTCATCAGGCTGAGACAGACTGGAGGGGACAGGTGAACTTACGTTATCACGGTAACTTACAATTAGTAATGTAACGAAGTGCAGAAATGCCTGGCTGCCAGAGGCCAGAATCCAGCGGCTAGGCACCTGGGCTCATCGAGAAACAAGATCTGGCTGGGTGTGCTTGGGAGTGGCTGAGGAGTGCAGGGACTCATCAAAGCCAGTCAGTCCCGTGGACACAATCTACTCAGCTTCTGGAGACTGGGATGGGCTTGAGGTTAAGGAAGACTTTCTTTAGCAAGGTGTGTGTGTGGGGGGGGAGGGTATGCTTTCTACACAGGAGACCTGCAGAGAGAGGCACGAACACTCTTTGAAGAGCACCTGTCCTAGGAGTGAACAGACTTGTGTGAGTGACTGAATGAGCAGGTGGATGAACGAAATCACGGGCCTGAGTGGACCGAAGATGTCACTGCCTCATGGAATTCTAAAGATAGAAGGAGTGTGCATGCAGCCGTGTCTTCACTCAAAACAGGAAGAAGTGGCCCTCATCACTAACCTGCTCTTCAAACGCATCTTAGACAGATCACAATGTTCAGCTGCTACTGAAAGATAAGAGCTCTGCCCACAGGATATACGATCAGGGATACTGAGACATTGCATGTCCTTACATGCTGTCTTCAGAGAAAGGGGTTCATAAGCTCTTCATGTTCACATAGACAATCATTTTCAAAGAACACATAAATCCTCACTGAGGCCCAACAAGGCGAGTATGCTAATCCATGGGTAGAGGTTGGCGTGACTCAGCTTCCTGGAAGCCAAGATAAAAGGGGGAACATAGCAGGTCCCGGTGGGTGCCTTATCAGAAGGAGGGAGCGCATAGGGTAATTTCTGAGCATTGGAAACCCAGAAAGCTTTCTCACGTGGGGTGACATATTGGAGCTACTGGCATTTGCCAATCCTTACTTCCAAACCAGGGAGCTTCCAGCAAGTTTTGTAGTAAAAATAAAGCCCAAGAATATAACGTCAGAGCACACTCAGTGGGCTTTCTTCTGCAAGAGCCCAAGCACAGCTGCTGGTCTAATCTAAGGTTAAAGATGAGGTTGTCTATAAACAAAGGACACGATGTTTGTGATGTGTAGGAAAGACTTTATCCCTCTCTCAGAGTACATGGGTGTTAGGAATCTTATTTGCAGAATTTAAGCCATGTATCCTAGATCAGCCATCCACTGTCAGCATCATCCAAGGCCATGCTCTTTCCATAGTTCATGTCTTGCTGGCCTCTTCCCTGTCTGTCAATCATCAACAGACAGCTCAACCCTATGCCAATCCCATGCCCATGCCAGTTCTTCCAGGCAATTGGGGTCACCCTCACTAGTAGGTCCACAGACTGAAGAACAAACTCTTGATAAAAGCGACTAGTTAGTTGGCAGGGCTGAGCTATACCACGCAAGTCCAGAAGCATCCACAGATATCACCCCAAAGGAGTCAACTTCCTTGTTGAAATTGTTTGTAAAGGACCATTATATCTTCTTTCCAGAGATTTGCCATCTTCCAGTGGACAGAGTGATGAAGGCCAGAGTGGAGAGAGAGTAAGTGAAGAAGCCAGCTGAAGTCTGCAGTGTGACATGCTTGGGAAGTGCAAGAGGAAGAGTGGGTACTGGGGTTAGATCACAAGGCTGGTTCCTTTCTTGAAGAGGAAGGACATGAGATATGCACGAGACATCACCCAGTAAAATTCACAGAGTACTGAAGGGAAGTCTGAGACTCCCTGGAGAATGTAAACCCCTGTGATGGGAGCTTCTTAAACTAGGGGCTTCAGCCCCGTGGAGGTTCATGTAACTGATGTAGGAGCTGTGGAAAATATGGCAACAGTAAAAGGTTTCTGATAATGCAATGGCCAAAAAGTTAATTCAGACTCAAACAAATGATGAATGTGAGGTGTTTGGGACGGCATTCCCCTACGTTATATCACAGGATTTTACCATAGTCTTGGTTCTGAACATGCAACATGCACACTTTGCACCGTACCTGCCCTCACACAGCACCAACACACACTGCTGATTCATCTGTCTCAGACTCGAGATTATCACAGAATTATTGCAGGGATTTTACAACACAAACAAAAATGTCTGCTTCCGTAGTAGCAAAATGCTTCAATTAAAAAAACATTTTCCTACTGCCATTCCTCAGCATGTAACTATCCAATTAGTATATTTTTGGACTGAATTGTGTTAGAATGTTTGGTTTTAAAAATTGTTTGAGTTACTGACTTGAGTTTCTTTAAAAAGAAATCATTTCATGAATTTTGGATTTTAATTGGGGCAGAACTTCCAGCAA
The DNA here is from genome assembly GCA_902168405.1 of Peromyscus aztecus. Classification (NCBI taxonomy): domain Eukaryota; kingdom Metazoa; phylum Chordata; class Mammalia; order Rodentia; family Cricetidae; genus Peromyscus; species Peromyscus aztecus. The sequence continues at coordinate 18,977 of CABHPQ010161185.1, read as the reverse complement.
TTTCTGAAATGGCCCTACACATACTTTTGCCATCTCTCTTTTATTTTTATAAAAATTTAGTTTTTTCTCATTTTTTGTGTATGATTATTCGCCTACATGCATGCATGTGTACCGTGCGTGGGTGGTGCCTGCGGAGGCAGAAAAGGTACCTGGGCTCCTGGAGCTAGAGTTACAGATGGTTGTGAATTGCTTTGTGGGTGCTGTGAACAGAACCTGGGTCTTCTACAAGAACAGACAGTTTGGTTAACCACTCAGCCATCTTCCCAGTCCCATGCCACTTCACATTATATATTTATGCAAAGTAGTGTTCTCAGCATCGACAGTTACAAAATCAAAATATTAATCAGCTCTGAAAACCCTTGAAGATCCTCTGTGTTCTGCAGTATCAAATATTCAGCCAAGATTCAATTCCCTGTGCAAAAAAAAAATGAACAAATACATCCTTCTGACTAGTCTGTAAATGTGCTCTCATTTTTAATAAGTGGTAAAAATCATATGCATGCCACAGTTATTTAAATTTTGTTTATGAATCATTACCAATAAGTACTGGTTTGTATACCAATTTAAAATACCTATGCACTTGGAGTTGCATAGAAATTCTCCGAGCCAAAAAAGTTCATAATTGGAGAAAGTTTAAGAAATAATGGTCAGTGTCTTATGGAAGGATATGTCAGACAGGAAGATGGTGGCAGCAGATTTCTGGCTCTGTGATGTCCCGTGTGACCCATGTAGCTACTCTCAGCACAGTCTTGTAATTGTTTCCCAGTCTGCCTCTACTTACCTGTGGGTTCCTGAGAAATAGTCCAGCTGCCTAGATCTGGCTGCTAATCCTATGAGAGTCTTTTCTTTCAAAGAGCAAAGTGGTGATAAGGAAGGGAAAAAGGCAAATTCTCTTTTCTCCCTGTGACTTTCTTGGTTCTTCCTGGGCTTCTGCAAAGCTTCACTGCTGTCCTCTGTGGTGGGAACCCTTCTCAATGGCCTGATCCTTACTGTGGTGTCCATGATTTTAAGCTTCCCCCGGGGACCAGTTGGCCTCAGTTGTTATGGCCACAGCTGGGACATTTTGTGCCCTCCCATGTCATATCTCATGTTACCTAGGTAGTCCCAAATGATGCTAGCTCATGCAAAGTTTTCTCTTTCAAGCCACCCTGTATATGGGAAAGGGCTGTTGTTACCAGCTTATCCTTCTCAGCGGATCCTGAAATCCTCCCAACTGCAGCTGTGTGGAAGCCCCATGGTGTTCTCCTACGGGACTCTGAAGATGCTTTGTAAACGGCAATGTGTGTGACAGATATGCAGCAGCGCTCCTGTGAGCTACTGAAGGCTATTATGCCCAGGCCAGGGGTGTCTCAACCCAGACCCATTTTAAGAGGCTTGGATTCTGAGAACCACTGAGCTTGCCACTTAGCTCCTCATCTAGCAGGAAGTGCAGACTGTCCAGTGTCTACAGATGGCACTCGGTGTGCGAATGAGTAGAAAACAAGTGTTTCTTCTCTTTACCAATGAAGTTGGTCCTCTCCTGGCTGCTGCTGCAGGAGACCCAGAGGGGACATTCAGCCTTCATTCCACAAGTGACCACAAGGCTTTGTCCCCCATTTAACATTAAGGACTTAAAAGTTGAGAATAGCCTAGGGACCAGGGACAGTGATGTAACCTCTGCAGAAAGACAAGTGTTGTACGTGGTGAGTACCCCTTGGTGACAGTGAAGGAAGGTGTGTTTCTAGCCATGGCTCTGCTGCCCATGTGGCAATCTTCAGCTTTGGGGGACACGGAGCTGCACAGGGAGCACAGCAGCATCAGTCACAGAAAATAGACTACCGTGGTCCAGATCCAGGCTGGTCTGGATTAGCATCTATTGAACTTGACGATTCAGTGGAAAGAAATCTCTAAAACCGAATTCACAAACATGCCTATCTCAGGTCACCTCGGGCTGTGTGGTGTCAGTGTGCCTCACTGGGGAGCAGCGGCATTCCAGTGTCCAGGTGACCCTGGACCCCGGGACATTTGTGAGCTGTGTGGAGAGACGTCTGTGGAGGAGCAAGTGCAGGTCCTGACTTAGTGGAGCCTCTTCAGCTAATGTGGAGCTTTGAAGCCAGCTGCAGAGTTGCTAAAGGATCATGTGTTGTGTGAAGAGCGTGGTCAATTTGCTTGGTCAAGCACTTGGGTAGGGGTGCGAGCTTTGGGCATTTTTAATGACACAGTAATACTTGCTCGTAATACAGGACACTTAATTTAAGTGTTTAGCCTTAGGATAATGATGCGTTCATGTAGAATACATCTCACGGATAGCCTTTTCCCAGAGTTATCCACTGTTAACAAACTTTGCATGTTTTTGGTGGTTTACTGTGTGTTTGGATGTGTTGTTGCTGTTCATTTGACACAGAACCACGCATGTGCAGATTGCTGGGATAGGACCTTTGGCACCTCACACTTGTGTTTTCCATCCTTTCTCTCCCAAAAGAGCAATAACCCTGACATGCAATTCTGTTTTCCTTTATAGTTTTGCTATAAGCCTATGTACTTTTTAAATTCAATGGGAATGAATTTCACTTTCTCCAAAATAAGTGGTTGCTGTTCAGTTTCACTTGTGCATAACTGCAATTATTTGCTCTTGTGTGGTGTTCCATCTTAGAAAGATGCTACCGAGCACTAAACCATTCTCTTGCTGAACATGGGGGTTTCCCCTGCACATTTCATCTGCTGGCATGCACAGGGCTCCTCTAGGATGTGGTCTCAAGAGAGAAAGACAACATAGTAAGATTTGTGAATTATCAGCTCAGGTGAGCTATGCCAAGAGCTTCTCCATAACGGCTTGGTTCCTCTCTGCACCATGTCATGGACAACATTTGGACTCATCAGATGCTCTCGGTTTATTTGAGCTAGTGGATGGGAATGAATGTGCCACAGTGCTTCTCATTTACACGCCCCTGACTAATAAGATTATATATTTTCATATGGTTGTTGGTCAAGTATGACTATTTGTGTTGTCTGCCTGCTTTCCAATAATTCACAGATATCTTTATCCATTCACTTCTGTGTGTCTATGTGTCCATCTGTGCTTGGCACTTATAACCCCAGCACTGGAGAGGCAGAGACAGGTACATCTCTGGGGCTCACTAACCTGTCAGTCAGGCCTGCTCAAACTCCAGGCTGGTGAGAGGAATGATGGCTGAGGCTGTTCTCTTACCTCCACATGCACATGCACACATGTGCACACCCATGTGCACACACACACACACACACACACACACACACACACACACGAGGAGAGAGAAAGAAGTTAGTCCAAAAGTGTGAATAGTAGAAAAACAGGTGTGAACATGAACACAGTGGCAGGCTGCCATGGTTCAAATAGCCTGACTACAATGGCAGGTGATGCTACATCTAAGGAAGAAAGATGTGCTCTTGGTCCCACCTCAAGTCCAGGTCACTGCCTTTACCTGCTGTTTCTAATTCCTGTTCCCCATGAGGACTGATGGGTCAGGTGCCAGGTGACCTTGTTCCTGTTCTTCCATCACGGCACCAGGAGCACCAGACCATGGTGGGGACCTCCTGGCAGTTCTATTCCTTACTCTGAGGGTACCTTCCACCGTCTGAGGAAGAGCAGAGCTGCAGAGGCCTCCCCCGGTCTCAGAGGTGTTGGCTTTCCCTCCAGCTCTGGTTCAGCACTCCAGATTAGAGGAACAGAAAGGAAAAACAGTCCCTCCGCTGGGCTCCACAGTGGTTGGGTCTTGTATTTTCCCATCAAGAGCCTTTCTTGGAGCTCTTAGGCTTTCTCCCATCCCCTTCAAGTCACATCTTAATAAAAGCCTCCTAAAAATTGAACTATGTGATGCGGGCTCCAATCCCCATAACCTTATAACTGTAACCCTTTGGCACCACTGGTCTAGGGAAAAAATTACAGCCGTCTCTCCCCAGAGGACACTTGGCAATTTTGAAGACATTTTTGATTGCTACTGTGGGTAGTGGTAGAGGGGGGGGTTATCATCCTAAAGAGGGTAGAGGCCAGGGATGCTGCTAACTGTCTTAAAATGTGCAGGAAAGCCCCTGCGATAAGAATTACCCGGTCACAAATGTCAGCAGTGGCCAGACAGAGAAGCCCCAATCCTTCTCCACCTTACTACTCAGGATTGGAAACCACAGTCCCTGACTTCCCTGTGGGGACTCCCAATTACATGGCCCTTCTTCTGGAGGTAGCTTTTCTGACATATGGATAAACCGATTCCTACAGCTGTAGTGGTCATGGGAGAAGGGACTGGAGATTTTGCAACTGAGTTGAGCACTTTCTCCTCAGAGGGTCCTACTTCTGATCTGGATGCCAGTTCACATGACAGTCTGCGACAGGGCGACATACATACAGATGGCATGGATACCGACAACAGCTCTTCTAAACATTATGGACTTATTACTGTATGTTATTAAGTAGTACTAAACAATACTGCCTTCTGGTACTCAGATTTCACTCAGGTAACAAACACTGCTTGCCCAGCTGGTGCAGGCCCTAGGCTCTCTGAGGCCTGCACAGTGACTCGGAGCCTATGCGCTTAGCCTTGGAAGCTGAAAGCTCGCCAGGACGATGTTCATTAAAATGCAAGATCCTGGGGTCCCCTCTTGAGGTCTCCTCTGACTGCACAGCCACGGTAGACCCTGAGAGTCAGTGATTTTAGCCAGCAGTAGAGGCTGCTCTACAGTAAGCAATCCAGGGCCCACCTGTAAGAACCAGTGGTAGAAAACACAAAATTCTCTCGGCCTAACGCCAGGCTTGAGAATTTAATGTGGTAATTTTCTGTATCTCTGAAAAAAGTCTAACATTTATTCTCTCAAGTTTCCCATTTTCGGCTGAAACATGGATGGTAAGGGAGCAGGGTGCCTTTACACAGGAGAGGCGGGACATTTCCATAGGAACAGAGGCACGGCATTTTACCTTAAACGTGGATTTGGATAACTTAGAGTGAACATCAAGCACAGATGTTTGTATGGACAGGAGAGAGAGCTCTTGCCTGCTCCTCATCTCTGAACTGACCTCAGTACACAGTCCCAGCTTTGTTTGGTAATGTGGTCTCTCAGTCACCAAGATAAATGGTTCCTTTGGTTACTTTCAGTTGAATTTCAAAGCCCCTTCTCTGACCTGCTTCCCATTTGTGAGTTTTCAGTGGACCAGTCGTTTTAACACACCAACTACCATGAACCATCCAGCCTAAACTTTCCTCCAAGCAAAGTCCTTCCAAGCTGTTGCAAGGCCTCAACACTAATGTCTAAAATCAAGAAGTTGTCTTACTATGTAGATTGTGTGTGTGTGTGTGTGTGTAACATAGTCGATCGCTTTCAGTCCAATTACTTCATCTGACTGTGATCAATTAAAAATAAAATTTAATAATAAAAGAAACATCAGGTATGCAAGCCATGTCGATAATCCCAGCACTGAAGAAAAACAGAAGGGTCTCTGTGAATCTGAGTTTCTATAGCAAGTTTCAGACCAACTAGAACTACATAGCAAGACCCCCGTCTCAAAAAACAAACAAACGAAAAGACATCTATATGATAACAAACAACAGATTTGAGCTAATGTGTCATCGTTGTCGTTAGAGGAAAACGGTATGAATTGAGGGCCAGAACGTCTCAGAATGTTCTAAAGTATGTCTTTTTCACCTCTCCTGAGCTCTCTCAGCTGTTCCTCTAGAACACTGTTCTCATACTTTAAAAGTCACTATGCTCTCACCTCATTTTCCATGTCTCCTTTTTAGTCTAGGTAGCCCTTCATTGGCCCCTGGGCTCACAAACGTGGTACTCACTTAAATTCACTCGTGGATGAATCATTTCAAAATACTCCAATCTCTGTGCCCTTACTGAAAGCCATCCAACACAGAGACAACTTTCCAAGCCAGAAACGACTCTACAGATACATGAACAAAACCTCAATTTTGTATATGAGGCACAGCCTAAGACCACCCAGTTCCCTTGATCCATGCAGCCCACCTTCGGACAGGAGGGCCCCCTTCCAGCATGCTGAAACTTCAGTCAACACATCAACCTGGATGCAAATCTCCACCCAACTCAGCATTGCTGCTTTTACTGACTGAGGGCTCACAGCCCAGCATGCAAATAGTGGGTGATCAAGCATAAGAACCCCCGAGGTAAAGACCTGGACCCTGACCTTACCTATTTTCGCAGCCTCCGCTTTCAAGTTGAAATCCCAGTTCCTTGGCAACTTCAGGGACATTTTGCTTCCGATTTGGGTGAGTAGCTGGTCAAGTAGCCAGTGGGTCACAGTCTGTGCCCTTCTTGCTTTTTCTGATCTTCCTTTCAGTTCGTCCGTCTTCTCTGCCTGGTGATTGCTCCACAGGCACTCTTACGTGCCAGGCTGATCTGCCCACGTGTCTCTTCCTTTCTCTCAGATGAAAGGTCCATCCATCTGTCACTTGGGGATGGCACCCAAGCTCCCCTAATCCCACCCACAGTCCCCCGGGGCTGGCACCCTGCTTTGCGTTCAGTTTTACCAGAAACAGCCCAGTTGATACTTTACTAGGAAGAATCTCAGGCTTTACTGAAGCGAAGTCATGATAAACAACAGTCTCTGCATTTTTTTGTGTTTTTTTTTTTAACTGTCTGCTTCCTTGCATTTTGAGGAAGTGGGTGGCTGTTCAGCGTTGTGGCGTTATGAGTACACTTTCTTCAGAAGACATTTAGAAAATTTTGTAAAGCTAGAACCTGTTTGTGATATAAGGCTGTGGTTTTAGTTAAAAAAGAAAGAGAATCCCAAGGCTCTCACCGTGTGCCTCGACTCCTGTGCTCTCCCCCTCCTTGCCTCAAACCATCAAAAATGGTCAGGCAGGCAGCCAGCTTTCTGCCCAAGTTATCGTCTTTAAAATTCTCATTGTATAAGGACCACCTAGCTCTCACCTGCTTGGGATAAAGGTTCCTAGTGACCTCCACCTGATGCATGGAGAGTTTTCATGTACTCAGCTGTAAGTTGATTCCAGCTAGGCAGAAGCATGCAAAGGGTTAACGCTTCTTCCACTTTGTGTACACGGGGTGCTATTTACAACCAGACCAACAGTTAAAAACTCAGGTTTTCCTTCCCCTTTGAAAAAAATCTTCCTGGGCCTCCACGTCTTCTTCAGAAAAATGGGATCCTTAATGACCGTGGGTGTTCAGAGGCCTCTGGTACAGATTTTTAACACACAGTAGTCACCCCACAAACACTAATGCAACCTTCATTCTATCTAGTTCAGCTTGTGGGCTTTTACATCTTTAACTGGGTCGGCTTAACCTAGCAGTTAAGCTTCTAGGCCCCAGAACCAGATTGCCTGTGTTCAAATCCCAGCTTTACTATTCGTTTGCTGTGCGACTTTGGGCCTGTTCCTTGACTGCTTCCTGTTTCAGGGCCCTCACCTGTAAATGCAGCGACTCACAGAGTGACTTCACGGGCTGCTGCGGAGGTTTCTACAGACACCAGGCCTCTCTGCATAATCACCGCATACATGCCACACATCCAGTCCCTTCACTTCACTGGACAACTCAGTGCATTTTCCTCACCTCTCACACGCTATCTACTGAGGACCCAGTCTCCTGCTCCCTGTTGCATGAGCTGCCTCCCCTCTCCTCCAGCTCAACTTCATCACCTCTTTCTTCTTTCTCTTGGATGTTTCCTGTCAATATTAGCATTACAGAGTTTTCTTCACATCTTCAGGAAACTCTCTTGACACCTCCTTCTCCTCCTTTGGCTGTAGCTTGATTTTGAGAAATTTTTTTTTTTTTTTTAAATAAGGACGGTTGAACTTGCTGTTCTCTCTCCTCTTTTTCTTTCCTGGATTCCCCCTTTGACACTCTTGCTTCCTAGAATGGCTTCTCAAGAACACCAACGGCTCTCCTGTCACTAGCCTGGCGGGCCGGGTCTCTATCCTCTCCTCACTGGTCTAACAGCGGTGTCCGACATAAGAGCCCCCGCTACTTGGCACAACTCCGAACGTTCTCTCTCTCTGCCCGTCAGGGTCTATGGCTGGCCTGGTTTTCTGTTTCCTTTCCTTCTGCTCTATTTCTGGTTCCTCTGATTCCTCCTTGTTTCTCTGGTCTGTAAATCATGATTTACACCAGGATTCCACCAGTGGACTTCCTTCTCGTCTTTGTTGCCTTGACAACCTTGGCTGCCCTGAGACTTTCATTACCCCTCGCCGTATATAACGACCCCTCTGTGTGTTCCCAGAACAGGCCACTTTTCAATTCCAAATCATGTACATCTTTGCTTAGCTCTCCAAGAGTCAACACATACTAATCCAAAGTCAATATCCAAGGACCGAACACGGTGACCCAGAGCGTGGCCTTCTCACTAGGAACTAAAGGAGAATATGAGCCAATAAATGCATTTCAGGCCTCTGTGCTCAGCTTGTCTGCTTACATTCCACTGGCCCACATGAGTCACATGACCAAGCACAAAGTCACTGAGACAGGAAGTACACATAGCACTAAGAGGAAAGGGACTACCCCGTTTACCTGGCTGTCACCCAGTACCACAGGAGTGCTGGGTTCCTTAACTTTGGCTCTGACTCTTGAGGACTTTGAAGCCTCAGATCTCCACTGCATCCTGCCTGACCTACCACACTATTCCTTATCCAGCCCTAAAAAAGCTGACAACCTCCTGAGCACCATCCCAGGCAGCTCCATGGGGAACTTGACATTTAAAGTTTCAGTCCTGGGATCTTTAACTTAGGAATTCTGAAGACATTCTGAAGGAGGCATTTAGAGACATATGGGGAACTTCCTGGACTCTTCGGGGTGAGTTCCTGTGAGTCTTGGAAAAACATATGACCCATGGGGAAGTTGCTGCACACACTCAGAAAGTCAATCAGCAAAAGCAGCCGCCACGGAAAAGCTGCTCGTGGCAGCCCTGGAGGCCGACGCTGGGTGTCAGCTCCTGAGTGGGGGTAGAGACCTGATGGAGCTTCTGCTGCACCCTCTCTGACCTTTAGAAGATGAAGAACCAGATGTCGTGGTTAAGAGTAAAGTTTGGGTTAGCATCGGCAATAATGAAAGCGAGCATCCGTGTGTTTGTCTGTTAACGCTAACCGTTTTCTAAGGACCTATACTTTTTTGCTGGAGGAAAGCTCGTGAACAAGCAACTTGGTTTCTGCCTCTCTCTTTCAGCTCTCTTCTCCCACCTCCCAGATGCAGCTAATAGGAAGAAGGCCAATATAGAAGAAGCTAAATATAGCATGAGAAGGGATACAATGGGGAAGTACGGGAGCTGTGAAAGTTCATATGGGAGGGGCGTAAGCGGGACTCACCGAAAGGGGGCCGCCGGCTTCCTGAAGCAGGCTCTTTCACACTCTGACTTGACAAATGTGTTAGGGAGATGAGAAGGTTTCGAAAAGGACCAGCTGTGGCGGCTCACACGCCTGTAATCTGAGCACTGAGGCTGAGGGAGGCAGACTGCCCTGAGTTTTTAAGAGTCAGATCACTTCACAAAATGAAAAGTGGGGAGGGGAGCAGGGAGAGGGGAGATGCGGGGGGGGGGGGGGAGAAGGAGACTGAGGGTTTAAAAAAGCTCTCTAGAACAGTATAGAAAGAACTCCTCCACTTGCTCCTAGGGTGCTGAAAACTGTGAAAGGAAAGAGCTAGAGGAGAGACAGGCGGGGCCAGAGGGTGCTGTAGGCAGGTCCCAGAAGGCACTGGTGAAGTTTTGACTTCTTCCAGGTAAATGGGGATCTCCAAGGAGTCTTCTTCAGCTTGGCAGAGTGAGGAGGCTGAACCCAACACCCCAAGTGAGAGGACGGAAGGGAGAAAGGTTGCACAAGGAAAGAAAACACACAAGAGCCTTTGATGGAAATGAGAACCCTGAAGGTTCTTACACAAGAAGCAGAGACGCTCTGACCCTGACTCCAGTGACTGGGGTGGTGGCAGTTCCCACCACCGAGAAGGAGTATGCACAAAAGGAAAGAAGCCTCCGGGGACTAGGAGCTGTGGACTCGGTACAGTTCCCGGCACAGAAGCGGGACTCCACATGGTGGAGACAGCAGTGGCCAGGCCTGTTTGGGGGCCAGGGTAGCTTCCCTGCAAATGAGACCACAAAAGTGGTTAGGAAGCAAGGGTGCAGGGAGGAAGCCACTGTCCACAAAAGAAACAGCCGTGGCCATTAAAATGTGTCCCCCACCGTGTTCTATCGGGGAAGCATCAAGAATGGTAAAAGGAACAGGGTGGCCGGAGGTCACAGGGGGACCTCAGACACGTCTGAGGAACTGGACTTTTTTTTTTTTTGAAAAGGCCTCACTGTGCAACTCTGGCTGGCCTGGGACTCACTGTGTAGACCAGGCTGGCCTCTAACTCTTCTGCCTCCCAAGTGACAGGATTAAAGGTATATGTCACCATGCCACACCCAACAAGGTGACAAAACTTTCAAACATGCCTCGCCCTTCACAGGCGATTACAGAATCCCGTGAGTGTTCTTTGTAGACATTTTAAAGAAAAATAAACAAAAATGGCTGTGTCCATGTCATGTGACTAGTGATACCTCTTAATGTAAATACTATACCCCCACCGAGTTCCTGACACTTCAGATAGCGTGAATCCCCTCATATGCTGTGTTTTGGTTCTCTATGTGCATGCTTACAACAAGGTCTAGGCTATGACTGAGGCATGGTGAGAGTTAGCAAATGCTCCTAGCTCTAAGATAGGACAATTACAGCGAAAGCATCGCCGCTCCAATGTTCAGGGGCGTTGCTGATGATTGACAGCCCCTTGGACACAGCACAGAGTACCACAGCTGGTGGAGACAGCCACGCTGACCTTGTGGGTCATTAACTGACCAAACCCTCACAGTCCTCGGAGGCTGGGCCAAGGGTCCCTGTGGACATACTGCATTGCCGTTTTCTTTAAGATACATGTGAGAAAAGTGAAAGCTCTGTTTCCACGTCTCGCTCCAGAGTAAGCACATGTAGGCTGATGTCGAACGCAGTAGGATCAAATGCATGTCAGCCCGTTGCCCCAGCTCGTTTGTATTTCACTCCTAGCTCCTGCAGAGATTAAAGGTGGCCCCTGTATTGTGGGGACACCTAACGGTGGGGGACACAACTGTAGAGCCGATGCCATGTATTAGGGGCTAGCAGCTGCATCTGGCCACCTTGAATTACTGACTTACAGCATTTGTCTTCTGAGCTGTGGTGGAGACACCAAAAGCAACAGCTTTTTCCCTTTGGATTTGAACAGACTAGCTTCAAGAAAGCTTGGATTCTAAGGTAAGAGGTGCTGGTTTTTATTCCCCTTTCCTTGGCTATATGAAAAAAAAAACAAACAGGAAACAAGAATAAAATCCCACTGTGTTGCAAAGGAAGATTTCTGCCCTCTGAACACTGTGTGACCACCAAGAACAGCCTCCTCAGCTCCACCCCAGAGCCTTGTTCCCTCTGCTCTGGAATGTTCTGTCTCACACTGACCTACACTATTTCCCCAGCTTTGGGTCTAATGTCTGGTCAGTTTTGTGGCCAATTAAACTCTAGTTTCTCTAACTAATCCATAGCCAAGAAAAATTATACATGGGTTGTGAAGGGCAGCACTGGCAGTTCTGCCTCTGATATGATAGTCTTCTAGAAGAAGGTTGCTCTGTGGACCACAGGGTTAGGGAGAGACATGCCTATTTAAGTGAATAACTTGTCACCAGACTGAAAACAGATCTTGATGTTTTGAGATGATGAAAATGCCCCTGCCACACAGCCCTCTTGAACCAATTATTGGGTTGCGACATATAAGGCTGAGCCATACAAAACTGCCAATATTCAGCAGCTTTTGACCTGTATTTTTCCCCCTCAAAATTTGCAATGGTTCAATGGGATTGGGCTGTCTGCAATCCACTCACACAACAAATACGAAGTGAATCTCTCCCCTGTGGTGCCACAGACGCCAGCCAGGGACTGAGAATGCAGCCAGCAGCAAGAGGGGCAAAGTCTCCTGCTTCAGGGAGACTTACTGCAGTGAGAGGAGACAGGTAACAAATCAAATCACGGAGTGCAGCGTGTTAGCCAGTGGGGAGTGCTTCAGGGAAGAGACATGCTGTATGAGGAGGGAGGCTGGTCAGGTTGCTGGGAGAGGGAGCAAGATGGCGTGTTTTTAAGTGGCTGAATGCTGGAGTCTTCATGGATGCGATAGCATTTGAGAAAAGACCTGACAAAAGTAAGAATGAGACAAGTACACACGTGGACGAACCTTCGGGCAGAGCAAAGGGCAAGCAAGGGAGCGGGCCTTCTGAAGAGGTGGGCACGAGCTGGTGTGTTCCGGGGGCAATGGGGAAGCCAGCCCTGTGTCTGGGACCAAGAAATGGGAAGACCTGTTATCAGCCATCTTCCACCCTGGTGGGTGGGTCTACCATCTCCTCCTGTGTGCTTGGTCGGGTCTTTGTTGGGGTTTCTATTGCTATGAAGAGACACCATGACCACGGCAACTCTTATAAAGGAAAACGTTTAATTGGGCGGGCTTCCAGTTGAGAGGTTCTGTCCATTATCATCATGGAAGGAAGCTTGGTGGCATGCAGGCAGACATGATGCTGGAGAGACAGCTAAGAGTTCTACATCTGGAGCAGCAGGAAACAGGAAGAGAATTACTCTGGGCCTGGCTTGAAAATCTGAAACCTCAAAGCCCACTCCCAGTGACACACTTTCTCTAACAAGGTAACACCTCTCCAACAAGGCCACGCCTCCTAAGAATGCCACTCCCTGTGGGTTTATGGGGCCCGTTTTCATTCAAACCATGACAGGCAATACCCATTCCACATTGGCACACCTTGGTACAACAAATAGTACCAGTCCTTAAACAGGCTGGGACGAGGGGGCAGAGAACCAGCATGTATCTGTAGTCTCTCATCTATGAATTCGAGCCTATGTTCCACAGAAGAGCAAGGGATTAGAAAAGTATTTGGAATCACAAAAGACTAAAGAGCTTTTGGATGTATCAGCCATCATAGTACACCCAACCACAGACTACCAAGACCTGCAGAATCCCTGCTGAGACCAACAGGATATAATGACTGGAAGTCCCATAAGGCATCTGATTGACGGAGATGTACTGCTCGCTAGCAAAGTGGTTTGTGATCAGTTCCACAGGGGACCTTCTACTTCTTCATTCCTTCTGCGACATCAACAATGCACGTAAACAATCATTGATATTGCCCCCTCAAGAAGAAAACCACAACTACCATGGCCGGAGTCCCTCTGGTGAAGCCCGGACCAAGAATGCTTCTCTCTAGCTTGGAGAGTAAGGAACCTCTGTGTCTGCGAGCCTGCTTGCGGGTGTCTGCACTGAGTCACACTTGCCCTTGTGTATGCTTGCACAATGCTTTGCAAAGTTGTATTTGAGCACCACTGAGCCCACAGGTGGTCTGGAAAGGTTGCAAGTTCAGAAACCTGAGAGAGGATGAGAAATTAGAGACCAGGAGTCTGAGGACAGACTTCTAGGGCTCAAATCTTCTTCCCTCACTCAGCATACGTCCTGCATGGCACAGGGATGCTGACTAACCTTTCTAAGCTCTACTATTTCTTTGTGCAACAGTGAATTGATTGTCTCTTAGACTTGCTGTTCTCAACCTGTGGGTCGCGATCCCTGTGGGGGTCAAACGGCCTTTTCACAGGGGTCACCTAAGACCATCTGGAAACAGATATTTACATTACCATTCACAACAATAGCAAAATGAAGTAGCAACAAAAATAATTTTATGGTTGGGGGTCACCACAATATGAGGAACTATATTAAAGGGTCTCAGCGTTAGGAAGGTTGAGACCCACTGTGTTAGAGCTCCTTGGGTCAAGTGAGATATTCCATGAAAAGTACTAAATACAGTACACGACGGCATATTAGCAGGCTCTAAGTGTGCATTAGACAAGAAAACAACACTCACTGGTAAAATTATGAATCACGAAGATCCCTGTGAGCTCCATTGTGTGTGACTTCCTCTCTAGCAAGCTACAGTGTGCCATCTCCACTCCAACTGGAGGAAGACAGTCTGCCCTTCCTTTTTCCCACCAAAGCCACCCTGAACCAGACGCCGAAGGCCATATACAGGGAAGAGGAAGGGCGCTGTCCGTTCACAAAGCACTGTAGAGCTGAGGTGCTCGGGCGGTGGCTGCTTCTAGACCGCAAACCACCAGTGTGGTTTAAGGCTCCCTTCCTTGCCAGCCCAGGGGCCTAGCACATGTGCAGATAATGACACCCCCGACTTGATTTAGTTGGACACATTGGGTGAGAGGACGTGGGATGTCAGGAGGGAGGCAGCCAAGCCCTGTCAGAGAAGGGAAAGAGACCTGAGCTTCAGAAATGCAAGCTTAGAATCCCGTCTCCCTTGGGCTCCACAGTGAGGAAATCCAGTGCAACATGTGGAGAGCTGCATTTCTGTTTTGACAAAGGGTCTCATGTGGCCTAGGCTGACTTTGAACTTCCTATATAGTTAAGGATGATCTTGAACTTCTGATTCTCCTGCAGCACCAGATCCAGTTTAGGTGGGGCTGAGTCTTGAACCCAGAGCCTTGTGCTGCTACCAACTAAGCTGTGTCCCCAGTCTCTGGAGATCTATGTTTTGTGGGTTTTGTTTTTTGTTTTGGCTTTTGTTGTTGTTTGTTTGTTTAAAGATTTTGTTAATGTGTGAGGGTTTTGCCTGCACATATACATCATGCATGCCCAGTGTCCTTGCAGGCCGGAAGAGAGTATGAGATCCCCTGGAACCACGGTTACAAACAATTGCAAGTCACCATGTGGGTACTGGGAACTGCACCCCAGTCCTCTGTGAGAACAGCGGATGCTCTCAGCTCATGAGCCAACCCCAAGAACTATGCTGTAAAGACAAATCTGGACTGTTGAGCACCAACTTTACAGTCCTGAGGTTGGGAGATTCAGAGCTCTGCCAGGAAGTGACAGCGGCTGATTCTAGAGCTGATATGAAACTCTGAGGTTCAAGTTAAGTAACTAGACACAGGACAGGCCTGCTGGGGGAGGGAGGGGGAACAGGAGCAGGGAATTCACACACTGGGAGAGACAATGCATTGGCTGCAGACACTCAACTGCCTTTCCCCTCTTACAGACACTGTTCCTCCTGCTTTACAGAACCATCTGGGACAGAGGAGCAATTTGTTTATAGGTCAGGTCAGAAATCTGTATTTTGTTGGAAAGTTTTAGGGACCCCTAAAAATAATCAGTATGATCCCTGAAACTTATAATATGCAATATGATATGAAAGGAATTAATCTGTGGCTGTTAGTTCTGATGATAAAAAGAGCAAATATTTTTAGTCATTTTGATAAAATAATCCTACCACAGTTTATCCATTATGCAAAAGGCTTTGCTTATGAAGTTTGAAGTAGCCATCAAATTGAAACTCACGTTCATCTTCATTTGAAACAACTATTTGCCCTGTGAATCCTGAGTTGCATTGGCTAAAATTGCTCCCAAGAAGCTTCATGAGTGGGTCTAGATAGTTGTGCTTGAGGAAAAGGGGGGAAATGGTAATGAGGCCACTAATCCATAGAAGGATTGGAAGGGGCTGCAAGGATAAGTCTGTTGATAAAGTGCTTGCCACACAGGCATGAGAACCCGAGTCTGGTCCCCAGAACCATGTGTAAAAGCTGGGAGAAGCAGTGTACACTTAGAGACCCAGCGCTGGGGAGGAAGAGACAGGTAGATCTCTGGGGCTCAGTGGCCAGTCAGCCTAGCCTGCCTGGAGAGCTGCAGGCTAGTGAAAGACACGGTCTCAAAAACCAAGATGGACAGCTCCTAAGGAACAACTTCCATGGTTGTATTTTTAGTTGTTTTTTTTGGGGGGGGGGAGTAGTTTCGAGACAGGGTTTCTCTGTGTAGTTTTGGTGCCTTTCCTGGATCTCGCTCTGTAGACCATGCTGACCTAGAACTCACAGAGATCTGCCTGGCTCTGCCTCCCGAGTGCTAGGATTAAAGGTGTGCGCCACTGCCACCTGGCCTCTTCTTAGTTTTTCTGTAGTCCAGGTTCCCATCCCAGGAAATAGTGTCATCCACAAAGGGGAGAACTTCTCATCTCAATTAACCTAATCAAGATAATCTTCCACAGAGGATTTTAGGAGTTTGCCAGGAGGTGGGAAAAGAAACAACACACACACACACACACACACCCACACCCCCACATACACACACACACACACACACACACACACACACACACACACACACACACGATGAGGATGATGATGATGATGCCAAAATGAGTAGGCTGAGGACGCTGTGATGGCAACACTCTTCTGGATTATTCTCTGGGCCCTGATTGTGATGGTAAGGGTCTTGATGAAGGGAACAGGATATCTGACTGTGGAAGTTAGGAGGTGTGAGACAGAACAGAGGTCCAAGGGATGCCAGAAAGGAGCAACAAGGCAGGGCACGTGGCAGACTCTAGCAGCTGAAAATGGTAAGGAAGTGCTTCTCCCCTCGTGTTCTCCGGACCCCTCCAGCGACACTTCACGTTAGCCCGATTTTGAACATCCAACCTCCAGACCTACCAGAGAATAAAGCTGGGGCCTGAGACACTCAATTTTTGTGGGTTTTGTTGTAGCAGCAGGAAGAGGCTCATACAACATCATACAACTGATTTGCTTCAAGGGTCCTTTGGCAATTTCCAACAAAACTCTTTTCAATTGTTCTTAGAATAGTATTATCCTCTATGTATGACATACTTACTTTGTGCCAGGTTCTAAAGTTGGTGAGTCTATCAAGGAGGAAAGCACGGAGAGTGAGGAGTGAGGTTCCAAGGCAAGCTGCGGTGGTCTGGATGAGAAACATCCTCCATAGGCTCGCTTGGTTCCCTGTTCTTGGCACTGTTTGCTGTGGCTATGGAATTTTTAGAACTTGACGTTTTGCTGGAGGAAGTATGTCACAGTATGCTTTAAGAATGTGCAGCTTCATCCCACCCACTTACTTCTAGTTTGTTCTCTCTGTTTCCTGTGTCCAGACAGCATGTAACAAGTTCCCCACTCCTATCTGCTGTCAAGCCTTCCTTGCCATGTGGACTTTAACCCTTCAGAACCATAAGTCATAATAAACCTTCTTTAAGTTGCTTTTGGTCATGGCATCCTATCACAGCAACAGAAAAGTGACTGGTACCCAGACCCTCCACTAATGCTTCTCCATGCATTGGAACCATAAGGCTTCTTATTTAAAAATGAAGATTCTGTTTCAAGAAGGCCGAGTACTGCCCATGACCAATCACGTCCCAAATGGCATGGTGTTACTGGTGCCCAGACCACACATTAATAACCAGGCTCTAGAGGAACCCCTCAACTGCACTGAAGAGATTCCATCTATTAGATCTTCCCCTGAAGTCCCCAGCTCTCCTTTGTAAAACTTTCAGACAGATGTCGTCACACTCATAGCTTGCTACTCACTTCTATTCCCATCAGATGAACCCCGTGGATTGCCTAAATGCTTCCCTGGGTAAAATAAAATACTCAGCATTCTAATTAGATGATTAAGTGGATCTCTTAAGCCAGTGAACATGAGTGCAAAGAAGAAAATGGGGTTCTTTCAATGAAGTCTAAGGTAATGGCTTTAGGAAGAGAAGAAATGCAGATCAGTATAAAATAGGTTAGTCCACACATAGGTCAGAAAAAGCTCCACACATGGAAAGACTTAAAGACCTGTCTCAGTTTTCACTCACACTTTAAAGAAACCAAAGCTTTCCTGCCAGTGCCTGCAGGATGCAGTTTGCATGTGGGAAATAATAAGAATGCGTATCTGATTTGTAAGTTAAACTGTGGAAGATGGAGTGACTGCTGTCAGCCTGGGCCAGTGATGTGAGCTGTGTCCACGCAGAATCTCTCAGGCTGTGATTAACCTCTGGTCTTTTGCAGGGAAAGAGGCTGAAGCACCAAAAGGAAGCAGTGAATTAGCTCAGTTGTAGAACTAATAAAAAGCCTCCATGTTTGGGCTCTGGGCCAGATCCTGAGTCTCGGTCCTTTACAGAGGTGGCCTTGGTTACACATAGCATGGGAATTTAAATTAACACACATCTAACTACAACAGAAGCATTGAGGGACAGACACAAAGAGATGCTGCTGGACACACAGAATGCCAGGGATTGGGGGTGGACAGGATGTGCATGTGTTGCTTAGCTATGATCAAAGAGAAAAGTAGGCAGGGCAAAATCCTCCCGGGCTGAAGGAAGTTTGGGTCCAAGACTGTACAGTAGAGTGCATGTACCCTTTTGACATGGCCCTAGAGACTACGGCAGCTTCACAGGGTAAGTGCCACCTAAAGATACCATCGCATGGTGAGGGCTTGTCTAACACTCCACTCCCGTGCCTCACCTACATGTTCTTCCTCCATCTGCGCCAGATAACGGAAACTTCAAATTTAAAGTAAAATCGCAAAAGTCAAGAGATCCACATTCTACATCTTCTGAGGGATCTCAGAGAGAAGGTTGTTCACTCGAGTTCCAGAGGAAGGTGAAAGACACTCACTACAGACAGGAGAGTCTGGGAGTCACCCATTATCCACATGACACACTGCAGTGTCCTTGTCTATCTTGAAGTTTCTTAATGGTATGCAAGAGTTAAGAGTAATCATTGTTAATAATTATCAGTACACAGCACACGTACACGCAATGAAGGCTCTGTTCTTTGTCCATGATGGCATCTTTCTCTGAAATGAGTTACCCGGGAACGGAAATGCCATCTCTCAATAAAAGCCAACAACAAACTGGGCCAACTTGGCTAGCAAACCACACTCCATTAGCTGATTTCCCCAGTCCCCGTCTAACTGGGATAAGGAAGGGCAAGGAGGAACGGAGGGCTTTAAAGGATGAGTATGTGATTTGGGGGTGGAACTGCACTGAGGGATGAATGCCAGCAGGAGAGAATGATCAGAACATGGCTCAGAAAAGGCTTCAACGTGGAGGAGAGTCAGAAATGGCCCCGACCTCAGAAGTGGGAGGTATGAACCACTGAAACTGAAGGCCTTCTTTCTCCTAGCTGCCTCTCCCCACTCAT
>CABHPQ010161184.1:7525-19098 GCA_902168405.1 Peromyscus aztecus | reverse complement strand
TGAGCCGTACCCCTTCCTCCAACCCACTCCTTAGTTTTTATTTTGAAATAGGGGCTCACCAAATTCTCCAGGAAGGCCTTGAACCTGTGATCCTTCTGCCTCAGCCTTCCTTGTATAGTGGTTGTTAGGTTTTTGAGACAGGGTCTCCTGTAATCCAAGGAGGCCTACAGTTGGCTGTGTAGCTGAAGATTCATGTATCCCAGGCCGACCTCGAACCTCATCAGTCACCTCTAACTCCTGATCCCACCTGCCTTCACCTCCTGAGCGCTAGGATCACAGGCACCCCCATACTTGTTTGATTTGGTGCCAGGGACCAAACCTGGGCTCCATGCATGCTCGCCAAGCACTCTACCCACTGAGCTACATCTCTAGCCCCCTTTGACTGTGACTCTTCCCATTTTGACAGATGAGAATCAAGAAAGAAAGAAGATTAGCATGGCCCCTGCACAAGGATGGCACGCAAATTCGTGAAGCGTTCCGTATTAATAAAGAAAGAACAAGCAGGTCACAGATTTGCCAAAGTCGGTACACTCAGGATTCAAGTTCACCACCTCCCATTCTGCAGCTGTCAATCAATCCAGACTCAGAAAATGGCAAACAAAAAGAAGCCTTTATAGGTGATCTTAATAAGGACTACAGATTGCAAGATAGACTCCAAGGTCTCTGAATCAGTGTTCAAGAGAAGGCAGGGAGGAAGTCTGAACGTGTAAGCAGTAAAATGAATGCATGCATGCATGCATGAATGAATGAATGAATGAATGAAAAATTTAAAAAAAAATTTATTTTCAGGAAACCTGTGTGGCTAGGAGAAAGAACAGATGCTGCAGAACAGGGACTCATGACTGATGGAAGACAAAAACAAAAATGCATGCTGGGTGTGGCACCCCGTGCCTGTGGTCCCAGCGGAGGCTGAGGCAGGATCTCTAGGCCCCTTAAGCCACAGAGTAAGACTCTGTCTCAGGAAATAAATAAGATTATAAAAATTGTTTTGGGGTGGTGGTAGGAACAATCAGCTGTTAAGAACAATTGTTGCTCTTTCAGAGGACTGGCATTTAATTCCCGGCACTGACGGTAAGGTGGGGACGGGAGGGGGGGTGCCGGGGAGTGTGTCACAACCACTTGAAACTCCAACTCCAGGAAGATCTGACACCTCTTGGTACACCTGCACTCATGTACACATCCCACCCGCAGACACATACACATAATTAGCAATGAAATCCATTTTTAAATTGTTTTCTTATTAGGCTGAGATGGGGAATGCACACCTTCAATCCCAGCACTCGGGAGGTAGGGGCAGGCAGATCTCTGTGAGTTCAAAGCCATCCTGGTCTACAGAGTGAGTTCCAAGTCAGTCAGAGCTATACAGTGAGCCCCTGTCTCAAAAACAAAACAAACAAACAAACGAAGTCACTCCCAAGCTGGCATGGCAGATGATGCCTATGATCCCAGCACTTGGGAGACTGAGGCAGGAGGATCTAGAGTTCCAGGCCAACCTGGGCTACAGGTTTTGAGACCCTGTTTCAAAAAACAAAAACCAAAAAAGAAGAAGCCAGGCACAGTGGCTCAAGCCTGTAATCGCAGGCTAGAGATAGGAGGACCATCATATGCAAGCGAGCCTGAGCTAGGGAGTAAATTCATGGAAATAGAGAGAGACCCTTCAGTCAAAAGAACAAAGAAGGGGGTGGTGTTCATGGGGGATCTATAGGCAGGTAATGGCTGCTGGGTGAAGGGAGACGTTTTCTTCACCCATGCTCCTCATGAAACTCAGTGGGTCACATACACATACACACAAAGGCATGGAGGTCAGGGGGCTAGTTGAGAAGAGATCAACAGGACAGGGACAAGGACAGGGGGTGAATATGACCAAATGCATTATACACAAGCATGGAAATGTCATAATGAAACTCATTATTGTCGTTAATGTAGTCTGATAACATTTTGTTAAAGAACGATGGGCCAGGCAAGATGGCCTTGGTGGGTCCAGTCGCTTGCGGCCAAGCCTGAAAACCTGAGTTCAATCACTGGGACCCACAGGATAAAAGAGGAAATCAACCCCTGCAAGCTCTCCTCCGATCTCACTTGCCACCATGACACAAGTGTGCCTACATGCACACAAATAATATAATAAGTAAATGTAATTTTTCAAAAGCGTAAAAAGGTGGGGGAAGTTACAGCCACTAGAAAAGGGAACAGGAAATGAGCCAGAATTGGAGAAACCCACTGAGGATTATAGTAGCAGGAGCTGCCCCACACTACCCAGCCCTCTCCACCACATTCCAGCCCAGGTAAGGAAAGTCAAGGTGGACAATAAACCCACTCACAGCTTTCTACAACTGACCCTGGGGCTGAGCAGAATGAGACACACACACCCAGGAACAGTACCAGCTAACCCCCAGGCAACGTGAGGAACTGACTCCCAGCACGTTGGCACGGCCCTTCGAGATTATCATTGTACCAATGGGGAAAATAAGGCCTGGGGAGAAAGAGGCAGGCACACAGATCTCACAGCACTTGGGGCAACAGTCTTGTCTGGAAGCAGGTCTCCTGACCAAGGAGACCTGACTCAGGATCCCAGCCTTCCTCCAACTGCCTGCAATCTGCTCTCCCTTCTGCAGACACACAGGCCCCTGAACTCTCCTCTCCGGTTCCTGTTAGCAGCTCCCACTTCCCCTGGGGAACCAAGTGGGGAAGTGGGCAGCGAGCAGGACTCTGAGGAGCTGAAGAGAGCTAGCAGATTGGCTCCACAGAACATGGTGGCTCCATGCTGCATAGACAAGAGAACCAGACTGTTCAAGGTCATTCTCTGCTACATACCAAGTTTGAGACCAGCCTAGGATACAGGAGATGACTTCCTAAGAAAGATGTGCGTGTGTGTGTGTGTGTGTGTGTGTGTGTGTATGGATTATCACTTTTTTTTTGCCCCATCAGTGGGTACCTAAATTCTCTATAAAAGCCCTCTTAGAGCCAGGCATGGTGGCACACATCTTTAAGCCCAGAACTTGGGAGGTGGAAGCAGGAGGATCAGGAGTCCAAAGACCGAGTCTCAAAGGAGGGAAGGAGCACTAAAATGGCCTTAATGAGTGTTTGTCCCAAGCTTGATGACCTAATTCAATTCCCGGAGCCCATGATGGAAGGGAAAAAAAATTGATTCTCAAAAGTTGTGTTCTGACTTCCACAGGAATACGGCATTTGTGTGAACTCTCTCTCTCTCTCTCTCTCTCTCTCAATAAGTACATATAATGTAATGAACATTTTAATTTTAAAAAAAATGGGGCCAGCAAGATGAGTCAGTCAGTTACAGCTCACCAACAATAGCTAGCCAGAGTTCAAGATGGAAGGTGAAAACCAACCCCATAAAACTGTCCTCTTGACCCCCACAAACACAAAACAAAACAGCATGCACCTTTCCCCATCCATCAGACACACAACAATTAAAAAATAAATAAAAATTTAAGCCTCAAAATAGTAAGTTAAGTAAATAAATGAAGAATCCCCTTGATCTGTGCATAGGCATTAAGAGCTATGAAGCCCTTGGGGCCTTTTGCCTGGCCATACTGTTCTAGGAAGCCCCAGGAAAGCATTTATTAGAAATGTTCACAAAGGGCCCCTTATGAGAGGCATGGAACCCGGAAAGATCCCAATGGCTGAAGGGTGCTGGGGTGGTACGGAAACTGGGCTGGTGAGAACAATGTGCAGAAACAGACTTCAAGAGGGAGGCAGAAGTAGCGAGACTAGGGTGCGGCCAGCCTGCAAGATAATCAGGATCCAAGAACAGCTAGCAGAGCAGGACCCCGAAGTTCTATGTTAGAGTCAAGCCCTTCCAGACTTCCCAGGGTGCCCAGCAGCATTGGCCTCCCCCAATCCCAAAGCCTCACAATGAGTGAAGTACCACACCATATTCTCTTCTGTGACACGTCGAATTTTGGGTCTATGAGATAGGATCCCCTTATGTAGCCCAGGCTAGCCCAGAATTTGTCATCGTCCTGTTTCTGTTCTTCAAGTGCTCAGACCACAGGTGGGTAAAACCATGTTCAGTGAGGAGAGGAACCAAGACCTGGAAGTGGAGAGCACACTGACTTTGCTACATTAACTCATACTCTGTCACATCTACCACAAAGATGTCCACATTGCTTAGGATTATGAGGAAAAAATAATTAATACATGTGCAAGGAAATGTAAATGTAAAAAGAAAACACTCCTACCTCCATCTCCTGGAAGGTACAGTTTTCAAGGAACTGAAAAAATATCTTGCCCAAGAACCATGAGCCACACTAGCAGCAGAGTTCCTGATGGCTTTGGTTTTTTGTTGTTTGTTTGGTTGGTTGGTTGGTTGGTTGGTTGGTTGGTTGGTTGGTTGGTTGGTTGGTTTTTTGAGACAGGATTTCTCTGTATAACAGCTCTGGATGTCCTGGAACTCCCTCTATAGACCAGGCTGGCCTCGAACTCACAGAGATCCGCCTGCCTCTGCCTCCCAAGTACTGGGATTAAAGGCATGCGCCACCACCACCCGGCTAACTTTTGATTTTGTATGGTGGATTTCCGTCAAGTCCCAAGGAAACCACTAGTTCCTACGTATAATTCTCCGAAGGGAGACCCCAGAGGGCAGCCACTACTGCCACCAAACACCGCAGGCCACAGTGATGTGTCCTGGGCCCATACACCACTCTTCCAAACTGCCACATGGAGCCCTCTCATCCCTGAGGGCCCGACCCTCAAAGTGTCTCAAGGAGAGGCCTCTCCCACCAGTATCCCCCAGTTAGACCCCAGCCTAACTCTCTCTGGTTGCACTGGCCTTCCTGAGTGGCCTGGGGACCTTGGATGTTACTAAATATGGGCTTAGCCATCTCTTTTTTTGTTTTGTTTTGTTTTTTGTTTTTCGAGACAGGGTTCCTCTGTGTAGCTTTACGCCTTTCTTGGAACTCGCTTTGGAGACCAGGCTGGCCTCGAACTCACAGAGATCCGCCTGCCTCTGCCTCCCGAGTGCTGGGATTAAAGGCGTGCGCCACCACCGTCAGGCGGGTTTAGTCATCTCAAGGACAACTCTTCCTATTAAACACTGGACAAGCACTCCAACCCCGGGCAAGCACCCTACAGCCTCCAGTGTCTGATTTTTCTGCCTGCACCCAACTTTGCCTGGAATGCTAGTTCATCAACAACTCCTCATGGTAGCAAGCAGCTGTCATACCTCCTCATGGCTAGTCCCATTATCATTCACCTCTGCTCCTCGAACTTTGGCAGCCCTCTTCAGAACCCCCTTTAGCTCCATACAGGAGCACCTACAATAAAACTACATTTCCCATCCTCCCTCGCGGAGAACAAATGTTCATTTTGAGATGTCATAGTACTGTTCTGAATGGGAAGGAAGGGATTCAATACTTAACAGCCGACCCAGCCAGGCTTAAAAACTATTTGTTTTATCTTCTTTATATTGTTATCTCCCTTTCTGGTCCTTGTTGCTTTGCTTTGGTTTAGTGTTTTTTGTGTTGTTTTGTGAGAGTCTCATGCAGCCCAGGCTTGCTTCAAACTTGCTACATAGCTGAGGATGACCCCTTGATCCTCTGCCTCCACCATCCCAGTGTATGTAGTGTATGCAGTGTACGTAGTGTTGGGGATCAAACCTAAGGGCCTCTAGCATGCTAGGTAAGCACTCTATCCATTGAGTTACATCATCAACCCAGAGGTTTAACTTGACTTGGCTTGGAACAGGACCCTGGCTGTCCTAAAACCTGTTATGTAGCTAGATGTGGTGGCCCACACCTTTAATCCCAGCACCCAGGAGGCAGAGGTAGAGGATCTCTGTGAATTCTAGGCCAGCCTAGTCTATATAGTAAGTTCCAGTTCGGACAGGGTTACATATGGAGATGCTGTCTCAGATAACACAAAAAACTGCTATGTAGCCCAAGCTGACTTTGAACTTTCATGGATCCTCCTTGCCTTTACCTCCCAAGTGCTAGGATAATTCTTTCTCTGTTAGTACTTGAACCCAGGATCTCATACATGCTGGACAAGTGTTCTACCACTGAGCTACATCCTCAGCCAGGGAAACCTTTTCTGTGCTTCAGGAAAGTTTCCTGCTTCTTATTTATTAGGATTTACATTTTGTTGTTATGATGCACAACACATTTATTGGACACCAACTGTGTATGGGGGCAATGTACTAGGGGCAGAGTGGAAATGTCACACAAGGAGACTTCTCTTACCCTACCACTCTGGGAAGCCAGCACCCAGCAGGCCCTCAGCTCCATCCATCCCTGACACACAGGTCCCACTTGGAGCCTTAATGCCCTGTAGTTCCCGGATGTTGCTCTGTCACAGTGTATTACTTTGGCCTGCCAAGTCTACCCACTGCTGCTCCCCTGAGAACATCCACTAAGAGCTACAGGCAGGGCGGGGTGCAGGAGCAGCTGGTACAAAGCAGGCAAGGGCTGCTGAGTCACCCCTGAGAGCTGGCAGGTCCGGGAGGTCAGAAGAAGCTGATGTGCATCGCTAGAACAGCGTCCTGGCTCGAGCGCAGCCTTCAAGTGGGGCACAGGCCTCCGTCTACCTGCGCCTGTCAGGAGAGCCTTCGTTCCTTGGAGAGGGAGTGTGACTTTGCCACCTTAGCCCACAGATAAAGACAGGGACCAGCCGGGCGGTGGTGGCGCACGCCAGCACTCGGGAGGTAGAGCTAGGCGGATCTCTGAGTTCAAGGCCAGCCTGGTCTACAGAGCGAGATCCAGGACAGGCACCAAAACTACACAGAGAAACCCTCTCTCAACAAACCAAAAAACAAAACAACAACAACAACAAAACAGGGACCAACTCCGAGAATTGCACTCACTACCTCCATCTCAGGAGTCTGTGCAAGGGTCCTGCTTCCAACCTGGGAAGCTCCAGCTCCCTCAAGCGGTAAAGTAAAAGCAAAATAAAAAGCAAAAAGAGGCCTAAAGCTGTGGCTCAGAGGCAGTGCTTGCCTGCTGTCTGGCCCAGGGTTCAATCCCTATAGTCCGGGGTTCAATCCCTATGGTCTGGGGTTCAATCCCTAGCATAAAACAGACCAAACCAACTGACTTTCTGTTGACGTGCTCTGAGCCCATGAAGTCCAACCTTTAAACTGAGGTTTGATTTCCCTCACTTTACGGATAAATGGAGTCTCAGAGAGGCTGACCAAGCTGGCAGGATCGTTTGGAGCTGCAGTCAGTCTACCGCATGATAGACGTCTCCGCAGCCCAGGGTAACTTGGCTGGACGCTATGCTTAGTTCCCAAGACACGAAGACATCAGAGACAGGTGCCCCAGGGCCCTCTGGGTCTGAGGTTGCCACACACCTCTCTGTGCCAGGGGCACCACCCTGAGCACACTCTGTGACTTGGTGTAACCTTCTGGCAGCCATTCAGTCTGATCATTCTGTTCGTGTGACCAGGCAGGTCCTCACAATTGGTCCGCCTTGTGTGTCAGACTTGAAATTTTCTTTCAGCGTTTCTTTGTTTGTTTTTTTGTTTGTTGTGTGTGTGTGTGTGTAGGTATGGGTGTACACTTGCCAGGATACACATGATGAGGTCACAGAACAACATTCAGGAGCTGGTTCTCTCCTTCCACCACACAGGTCATCAGTCTTGGAGGCAAGTGCCTTAATTTCTGAGCTATCTTGCTGACCTCAGATTTTTTTTTTTTTTTTGAAACAGGGTTTCTCTGTGTAGCTTTGCGCCTTTTCCTGGAACTCACTTGGTAGCCCAGGCTGGCCTCGAACTCACAGAGATCTGCCTGGCTCTGCCTCCCAAGTGCTAGATTAAAGGCAAATGCCACCACCGCCTGGCGATTTTTTTTTTTTACTTCGTTTTATTATTATTATTATTGTGTATGACGTGGGACAGGGATAACCAATGTGGCAGTCAGGGCATGACTCTGCAGAGTCAGTTCTTCCTTTTCACCTTCACCTTGGTCCTGTGGATGGAACTCAGATCTCCAGACATGCATGGCAAGTGTCTTTTCCCGCTGAGCCCTCTTGCCACCCACCTGCATTTTTGTTTATTCATTTGTTTGTTTGAGACAGGGTCTCATGTATCTAGGGCTGGACTTAAACTCGATCCGCAGTTGAGGATGGCCTTGAACTTGTGATCTTCCTGCCTCCAACTCCCTGTGTCATGATTACATTACTAAGGCGGGTTTATGAGGCACTGGAGATGGAACCTAGAGTTTAGTTCATGCCAAGCAAGCACAATACCAATGATGGCCATCTACAGGCCTCAGGTTCTTGTTTTGTCTTGTGATAGGGTCTCACAGATCCCAGGCTCAAACTTACTATGTAGCTGAGAATCTTAAACTTCCTGATCGTCCTACCTCTACCTCTTAAGATGCTGGGATTGTAGGTATGCATCACCGTGTCTGGCTTTAGGCTTTTGGATACATGAGCATTACCAAGGTAGTGACACCTATGAAGTGATCTTATGGCTAGCCTCTGGCCACTAGCATATCACCTATCCTAGCCCTCCGGGCAATGGACTGATAAAATTCTCTTCTTGGGCTGGGAGTGTGTGCCCTAATGTGTTTGGAATCAAGGAGGCTCTGAATCTTTAGGTTTTCTGGAGATTTCCATTGTAGTACTCCAGCCTGCCTGTTGGGCATTTATCTGTTCTTATTCTGAGTTCAAATTGCCTGGACTGAGATGGTAACTCTCTAGTGGGCCTGGTGTCGAAGACCTGTCCTCCCAGAATCAAAGCAGAAGGATCACTGTGAAGTTCGAGGTCAGCCTGATCTACATTGCCTACACACACACACACACACACACACACACACACACACACACACACACAATGTCTACCCTCACTTGAACCTGGAAGCTTTGCTTAACTCAGAAGGCCAGCTCTGTCGTCAAAGATTCAGGCTATTCCTCTTGACTTGCTTCCAGCTGGCTGACTTCTTCTACAGAGGCCCTCGGGGTTATATCTAGCTTTTCTATCAGCACCACCAACGTGACTACTTGACCAGTGAGGAGAAGAGTGTCCACAGAAGGGCAGTTCATTGCCGTGGAAGGTGCATGAGCCTGTTTCAAGGTCAAATCTTCCATTAATTCAACAGATAGGTTTCCATAGCCTGATCAGACCTGGTATAGAGTGTTCACAGTCAATCCTGCCCTCAGCAGGCCAGGGCTGGGTGAGGACACTATCATATGAACTCTTGGCAGAAGAAGACACATCTAATAGTTCTTATCAAATAGTTTTTCCTATTAAATATCTAAAAATATCTAATAGTTTTTCCTCTACACAGATTACCAAAGCTAATTATCTTGTTTACATATTTAATCGATTAGTTTGGTGGGTGTGGTATATCCCTGTGTATGCACACACGTGTGCAAGTACACTCACTCTCCATTGGATGTTTTCCTCAATCAATTCTCTACCATATTTCTTTACTGAGACTAGATTTCTCACTAAACTCAGTGCTCACAGCTTTGGCCAGACTGACTGACCAGCAAGCCCCCAGGATCTACCTGTCTCTGTCTATCAGAGCTGGAATTTACAGACTGGCCACACCCAATTTTATATGAGTGCCAGAGATCCTTATATTAGTCCAGCAAGCACTTTACCCAATGAACCAACTCCCAGCTCCATTAGTTTACCTTTCAAGAGAAAGGAATCACAAGACACAATGACACACACCTATAATCTCCACACTCAGAAAGCTGAGGCAGAGGGATTGCTCTAAGTGTAAACCAGCCTGGAGTACCTCCTTTGAGGGTATAAGCCTGTAATTCCAGCCCTTGAGAGGTAGAAGCCGGAGGATCCCAAGTTAAAGGTCAGCCTTGGCTACACAATGAGTTCTAGGCCAATCTAGAGAACACGAGACATTGAATAAAATAAACAACAGCCAAAGGACCAAAGGGGAATGCGTAGCAAAACCCCACTGCCCAGGCCAGCCTTGAACTCCTAAACCTAGGTAATCCATTTGCTTAACTGGTATCAGTAGAGCTGGCCCAGTAGTTTTTGAAATTCTCCCAAGCCAGCTGGTAAATAACTGCTGGCTCTGGGTGTCACCTCTTGCTGGCTCATCCCCAGGAATCACTCATCCTTCTAAGTCAGCCACGAGCCTTGGTTGGAGCCTCCCAGATCATCCCTCCAGCACCATGGCCTGTGTCCTGAGGTCTGGTTGTTAAATATTTGGAGTAAATATTCATTAGGATGTTTGCATTAGATCTATCTCCTCCTGTTGGGAACAGTACTGAGAAGCCACAACATGGGTATTTGTTCTCTTCTATCATTGGCCAAAATGCAAAAACAAAACAAAACAAAACAAAAAAAAAAGAGAAAGAAAGAAAGAAAAGAAAAAAAAAGAAAAAAAGAAAAAAAATTAAGCCAGGCTCGTATTCCTGACAGTTGTGTATTTGAGTCCTTTGCTAATGAGCTTCAGGGGCTCCACAGGAGCAACACACACACACACACACACACACACACACACAGAGAGAGAGAGAGAGAGAGAGAGAGAGAGAGAGAGAGAGTTGGCTCCTGCCCTCCCTGGAACCAGGAACAAGAATATCTCAAGTTTTTGTTTTGTTTTGTTTTTGTGGGGCGGGTTGATGCTAGGAGTTGAACCCTGTGCCCCACCCCCCCAAAGTACAAAGCACACGCACAACCATGCTACTATGAAACTCCAGCCTGGAAAGGAGTCCATATATAAGCCACTACAGTGGGGGTGTGATAGGGACATTATACATTATTGTGAACCCTTAAGGGCACAACCCAAACAGTAGGTTCCAATGTCAATGGCAGTCAGTTAACAGAAATGGTGAGCACCCATCCATCAAACACCAGATACTAAGAGGGATGCAGGGCAGGAAGGGACCCATGGACCACCTGCACTGTCAGATACTCTCCTGTAGGCCTAAGTAAGCACATCTGTAAGAAGCAAAGCACGGGCAGAGAGATGGCCCGCAGGTAAAGACACTTGCCCCCAACACCCAACAACCCGAGTTCCATGCTGGGACCTACGTGGTGGAAGAAGGGAACCGATTCCCTCAATTTGTCCTTCAACCTCCACGTGACATGGTGACACACACGTTTTCTCCCCGCCACCACACACATAGAATAAATAAATGTAACAAAAAAGGTTTTTAAAAAGAAAAAGATACCAATTCTATTTTTATTTCGTTTCATATCGTGCAGGAGGAGTCGTGAGACAAGGTCTCAACTCTGTAGACCAGGCTGGCCCGGACCTGGCCACTCTCTTCTCCTGCTCCCTCCTCCTGAAGGCTGAGATCTCAGGTGTGCACCACCACTGCCACCGCACCCTGCAAATAAAGTCTATGAATTGAAACAAATAATCCCAGCACTTTCAAAGCAGAAGCTGAAGGACCAGGAGTTCAAGATTACGCTGGATCTATACCCAGTTTGAGGCCAGCCTGGGCTAACGAGTAGGACCCTGTTACAAAACAAACAGAGACTAGCAATGCAGCTAGCTCAGTTGGCAGCATGCTGGCCCAGCATGCTCCAAGCCCGGGGTTTGACCCCAGCACTGCATAAACCAGTCTTGGTGGGGTACACCTGCAATTCCAGCACTCAAGGGGAGGGAGAGGCAAGAGGTAGAAATGCAAAGTTAGCC
>CABHPQ010161183.1:0-76831 GCA_902168405.1 Peromyscus aztecus | reverse complement strand
CTCTCTCTCTCTCTCTCTCTCTCTCTCTCTCTCTCTCTCTCTCTCTCGGGTTCTGGGTCCTCATACTTACAAGCAAGCCCTTTGTGACTAAGCCGTCTTCCCAGTTCCAATACTGGAGACTTGAAGGGAGTGTTTATCTTTTGTCCAGGGTTACAGGGTGGGAGGAGTCATTGCCTTCTGCCTTCTTCCTCTTCTCCTCCCCCTCCCTTCTCCCCCTCCTCTTCTTCCCTCCCTCTTATCAGCACCCCTTCTTTCACCTTCCTTTGTCAGGAGCCCATGCCCTGAGACCCTGTCTCTAGAAAGCCACCTCCCAGCTGGGTAGTATTGAGAAGGTCCGGCAGCCCCAGGGTGGGGGTGGGGCTCAGAGGGTGTGAGGGAGGGTATCACGCAATGCCAGCCTGAAGCAAAACTCCCAGTGGTGGTTGTGGAGGTCAGTCAGGGCCATGAGACAGAGTCACCTGGGGCTCAGCAGGAAGCATTCCTCACCCACGGCCTGTTTTAATTTCCCAGAGATAAAAACAGGGCACAAAGCACCTGCCAGGCACCCGAAGACAGATGACCAGTACTTGCCGCATAATAGTCTGTGTCACAGAAAATTGGAATTTATATCTCCTGAGGCATGAGATCTCTTCACACCGTTTCTGCATCCTTAGGATGCGGGGAGTCCACCCTGGGCTGCTCGTGAATATACAAACAAAGACAGAGCACCGTGGAGGAACTCTGCTCCCCGAGTCCTATTTTTAATGTCTTAATTGAGTCTACAAGCCCTAGGACAGTATGGAGCAAACAGATCTCATGATATCCTCTTCAGCTCTGCCAGGGATGAAGGTCACGCTCACCTTCTAAAGCACAAGCGCGACATGTCAGGCAGGCAAGGCTGCCACTTTCCTGGGTTTTTGTTCTGCTTTGTGATTGTTCTTGCTTGGTTCTCTGTGTTTTTAAAGCTTGTGAACAAACTAGAAAAATCCAAGAGTATGTCCCCACCTGAGTTAACCTAGTCGTTCTTAAAACCCCAAATCCATCTACAGCCTTTTGTTCCCGGGCCCAGAACACAATCCGCTTTGCTCTTGATTTCAGCACGCTGACAGGTCTCTGCTCACATGCCGGCACTGTGTCAGGAGCGGAACGGGGCTTTCATATATAATGCATGAGCCGAGCACCGTGGACGCAGGGACCGAGAGCTTGGAGCTGTGTGGACCTTGTGTGCCATCTGCCCTGGAGCTCAGTTTTTAGAGTCACAGCACAAACATATTTACTCTGGGTGAAAGAATGGGATGAGGCCACACAGGGCATTTGTTCACCAAAGTAGATTTAATTTTTAAACTCGCATTAGGACAGGATTAACCTTGCTGAAGGGTACTGAGACATGGACAGAATGTATAAAACTCATCCCAGTATGCACGGTATGGGAGAAACACTGGTGAAATTAAACATTTATGGTATGTAAATGCCTTTTCCTCTGTCTCCTTCCTCCCCGTAATCATCTCTGAGGTGCTGGCTCTTTGCCCTGTGGAGTGGAACTCAGACTACGGCATAGGCCTAGCCACGTGGTGTTCCTTCCAGCCTCCTAGCACCTTGGCCCTGTCATTCTGGGGACAGGGGGGTGGGCTTGCAGGCTCATGAACGCACAGGTGTGCACACACACATAGAAACACAGTCCCTGCCAAGGCTCTTTAGAGACATGTTCTCTGCAAGTCAGAGTACCTGATGTGGTCTCTGTCCTGTCCTGTGAATTGGAGGCACTGTAGGGTTAAAAACAAACCAACAAAAACAGAGAAGGCTCTGACTGGCCGGTCATCATGTCTGTGGGAGCTTTGTGGGGAAGGCAACGCTTACACTGGAGAAGGCTGACCCACTGGTTGAGACTTTCTTAATCTAGGAAATCCTTCAGTCCCACACAAACCATGATCGATCTCTCTTTACTCAAGAGTCCATCTAGGAATTTCCAAACCTGATTAGTGAGTTGAACAAGCAAGTTATTACTTCTTTTCCAAGCACTTTATTTTTGCAATTTCTCCACAAACTCTTTCAACAACCAACATTTCAAAAGGACCAGCAAAGGAGAACTGAAACTGAGCCGTGGTCCGCCCTGTGGTTTCCTCAACAGAACCCAGGTCTCTGTTCCAACTGGTGGCTTAGCTGAAATGCCCTTGGGAAATTGCTGGTGCATGCCAGCCCCTGCCAACTGGTGACAGGTTCCTCTTTCCAAGCCCTGGACTGTGGGCGTGCCCTGTGACTAGCGGGGAGCTACACACAGTGCCGTCACTGCAACCACCTCTCTACACAAAGTCCTCAGGAAAGCAGGGAGGTTGTGTGGCTCCTGTGCACCAGCAGTCGCCATCTGGAGAGCTTGTCTTCCTTTCCCACTGAGTAGGGGGCTGGGGCCTCAGCAGCTCCTGAATCACCCCAGTGGCTTGCAGTAATGATTGAGGAGGAGGACCCCATGACCCCTGGAAGCATGGTGGAGAGCCTGGGGCTGACTCTCTCTGCTTGTCCTGGCTAGTTATATGTCATCTTGGCCCAAGCTGCAGTCATCTGAGGGAAGGGGACCTCAGTTAGGAAAATGCCTCCAGAAGATCCAGTTGTAGGCAGGCTTAGAAGGCCTATAAAGCATTTTCTTAATTAGTGGTTGATGGGTGAGGGCACAGCATGCTGTGGAGGTTCTACCCCTGGCCTAGTAGTTCTGGGTTCTATAGGATAGCAGGCTGAGCCAGTACCTCTCCACGACCTCTGCATCAGCTCCTGCCTCCAGGATCCTGCCCTCACTACTTTTGCTGATGAGCAGTGATATGGATGATGAGCAGTGATATGGAAGCGTGAGTGAAATAAACCCTTTCCTCCCCAAGTTGCTTTGATCATGGTGTTTCATCACAGAAATAGTAACCCTTACTAAGACACTCTCCTGAACCTGTGTGGGAAAATCTCAATACCATTAGTTGCTGCAGAGCAGTGACCCCCAGCAGGAGACATCTAGATACACTTTTCAACCATCTTTGACATAAAGAATATCCTTAGTGACTTAAGAGTGAGTGGTGTTCAGTGAGGGATCAGGGTGGTACCCGTAAGCAAATCCCCTTCTTTAACCCGCAGGGAGGAGTGTCAATCATTCTTCTGTTTCAAGGATTAGAGACTACCCAAAGAGGTCACACAGGCTGGTCTAGCCCTCTGTCCCCAGGTAAGACTCCCTGTGTGAGGCTCGTCTCTCAAATTAGCCTCTGTCCCAGCTCATATAGGGACTGGTACCTCATCCTGTACAGAAGGGGCTGCTTTGAACTTCCTTCCCTTTGAACAGGAGTCCAAATGGACAATCGAACCAAGGAGATGGCCTCTTAAATCAGGGAATGTCACTGCTCTGGTTCTCTATCCAGTACCTCTCCCCCTTCTCCTCCTCCCAAACACCAAAAGATGGAGGAGAGCCTTCTGCTAGGTGCTCTGTGGATTTTGGAAGACCTCCAAGCCCATCTTCCAATGTGGACTGACTTGTTCCTAAAGCAGGGGTCAGGTCCAGCTCCAGCAAAAAGGAGTGTCCCAAGATCTGGGCCAGTGGTAGAAGTCATCACCCCACCCTCCCTTTAAGATTCCCTTCTTGACTTTCCGGAGGCCAGACTGCCACCCCGGACGTGACCACAATGGATATGATCAGAGGGAGAGTCAGGCAGGGGCAACTCGGGGTTGCCTAGCTCTTGTTGGCAAATGCTAGGTCTGACCAGGGAAGGATTCTCTGCTCACCGTACCACATGCTCCCTGGTGCCAGAGGTCAGCTGGGCTCCTTGCTTTGCCACAGCTAGCCTTGTGGATACTAGCCTAGGGGTGGCATTCTTCACCCGGCTGTCACTCTTCCACTTGGGCATCAAAGCCAAGGCTGTCACCACCAGAAACAATGCAAGGAGCCCTTAGGGTACCAGCCTGCTCCTCTGGGCCTCCAATTCCCAATCTTAGTGGTGTGATGCTGCTGGATCTATGGGCATCGTGTGCTGCAGGCCTGGAAAGCTGATGTTCCTGGCTACTAGAAGTTTCCAAAACCAGAACAACTTGGAGCTGGTGCTGGATCAGGCAGCGGAGCCTCCCCTGCCTGTCCTGATCTTTAGCCGCCTCAGCCACAAGGGAGAGGAAGACCCCACACAGCCCCTCCCCTCAGCCCACACCCAGTTTGAGTCCACTTACTCAGCTGCAGATGTCCACGTTCCTCCTCCATCTTCAAGGTCTCACCTCCAAGCCTCCCCTCACGTGCTACCTCCCAGTTGGAGCTCCACCACGCCATGGAGCTGCAGCCCAGAAGGTCCCTGTATATGAGCCCTCAACCCCAGCACACAACCAGGACCACAGAGAAAAGTGCGCTGTTGTGCCTCTGTGCAGACCCCTTCCGCACTATCCTGTTAAGGTTGTTCAGCAGACTCAGACCTTCCCCACTGGCCCAGCCTCCAGGCCTGTGTCTCCTGTTTCTCCAGCCTTGTCCTATCCCAGTGTCTCACCCCACTCCTATCACAAGTACCAGCCGAAGCCTCCTGCAGGTTAAGCTGCCTCCTGCAGACCTCCATGGGCTTCCTTATGTGCTTCTGTCATTGCCTGATAACTGCTACATGTCCTTCTGTCTTGTCCACCCACGTAGCCGCTCCTCTCCTGCCATCGTTCCTGAGGGAGGGCATGCTGCACCGTGCCCTCTGAATCCACCCATCTGGGACCTAATCTACCCATGAGCAGCAAACCTTGAGCTGCGTGAGCACATGACCACCAGGGATTAAGTGGATGATTGGGACAAGTAGATTGATAGGTGGGTAGACATGTGGGTGGACAGATGGCTGGTCAGGTGAACATTGGAACGGTGGATGGGTGGGTGGGCAAAGAGATGGGTAAGTGGAAGTGTGGGCGACTGTTTTGGTGGGTGGGTGCATAAGTAAGTGGGCAAATGGATAGATAGATGGACAAGTGAGTGGGTGGATAGATGGGTGGGTGGGTGGGTGGATGAACAGTGTGCTGGCTAGTTTTTTCATGTAAACCTGACACAGGCTAAAGTCATCTGAGAAGAAGAAATCTCAATTGAGAAAATGCCTTTACCAGATTGGCCTTTAGATAAAGCTATGGTGCTTTCCTTGATTGATGATTGATGTGGGAAGGCCCAGCTCACTGTGGGCTGTTCCACTCCTGGGCTGGTGATCCTGGGTGGTATAA
Source organism: Peromyscus aztecus (assembly GCA_902168405.1). NCBI lineage: Eukaryota > Metazoa > Chordata > Mammalia > Rodentia > Cricetidae > Peromyscus > Peromyscus aztecus. The sequence continues at coordinate 71,662 of CABHPQ010161183.1, read as the reverse complement.
GAAAGCAGACTGAGCAAGCCCTGAGGAGCAAACCCAGTAAGCAGCATTACTCCGTGGCTTCTGCATCCATTCCTGTCTCCAGATTCTTACCCGGAATTCCTGACATGACTTCCCTCTGTAATGGAGTGTGACCTGAGAGTTTTAAGCTGAAATAAACCCTTTCCTCCCCAAATTGCTTTTGGTGATAGTGTTTTATCACAGGTATAGAAACCCTAAACTAGGGCAGATAGGTAGGTGAGTGAGGAGGTAGATAAATGGATAATGAATGGGTAAATGGATGGATGGAGGGACAGATACTTTGGTAGGTAGGTGGGTAGATGAACGCATAGATGAATGAGTGGATACGTGGATGGGTAGTTGAGTGGATAGAGAGGTAGGTGGATAGATGGGTAAGTGGGTAGATAGGTCAAAGGATAGACTGATGGATGTTAGACAGATGGATGGGTAAATAAGTAGATTAGTGGGTGGATGGATGGATGAAGATTTGTCTAAAGAGGTCCTTTCACCCTGAAAATGACTCAGGAAACTAAAGTTCGGGTAGGTCTTGTTTGGTGGTAACTAAGCCTTGCCTGCACCCAGTCACCTGATTCCAGATAGGGACAGTGGCTCTGTTTGGGCCATTGTCTTCACAACATCCCCCCAACCCCTGGCTTGTTGGGGAGAAGCACAAATGGCAATTATAACCACTGCAGTGAGTCTAGAGGAACCCCATGGCACTGAGGGTGGAAGGCACGATTGGATGTGACCTGGCTGCGCAGATGAGGCTCTGACCTGTGGACCTGGCTGGGTCTGAGAGCCAGATCAGTCTTAGACTCTGGAAACATAACCAGAACGAAGGACTTCCCATTGATATACTAAGAAGGCCCTGGCCCCGGGTAGGGTCGACTTGGGTTTCCTGCTTGGCTCAGTGGCTGCAGCTGGGGACAGGATGCTGGCAGGGTCACTCTTACTAGAACACTGAGCACACCATGGTCAGCTGTGAGAGCTTTCAAAATGGTTCAGAAGATGCTAAGACTAATCCCACCCTCCAGAGGCATCTCGGTCCCAGATGGGGACCCAGGAGCAGGGTGGGATATGATTCTCCAGTCACAGCTGAGCTCCAAACAGCTGCAAGCCCTTCACCTCGGGCTGGTGGCTTCTCTCCAACAGTGTTGGCTGCTGCATCCATCACAGACCCAAGCAGGGTTGTCTAGGCAGAGAGACTCTATTCCCAATGACCTTGGTCTTTCTATGGCAGAGAGAAAGGACTTCCTGCTGCCACCATGCATGCACCTGTGGGGATGGGCATCTCAGCAGCGCCAGACCAGGCAACCTCCACCTGCCACACCACCAGGACCCTCTGCCGCTTCCTGTGCATGAGTTTCTCTGGGGTGACCCAGGTACCCCTCCTATGGACCCCTCCCATGCTCCTGTCCTCTTTGCTGGACTATTCTACACATGGACTGAACACGAACCCTGTGCCTGGGTTCAGAGACAGAGCTTTGAGCACAGTCAGCGGGTCCCCTTCAGGGACTCCTGACCTCCTCAACGAGTTGGGGGTAGCAGCAGAGGCAAACACAGGGTGTGCACTGTGCTGGGTGGAGATCAGTGCTTGCAGAAAGATAAAATGGAATGAGAAGACAGAAAGGGACAGAGTGCCCCACTGAGAGGAGCTGAGACAGGCATTGACAAGGTGACAGCTGAGCCACAGCCCAAGCACTAGCATGTGTTCTTATCCCAGGAGCACGTCTGTCCTTACATCAGCCTCAGCCCTGTTCTGCAAGCTCAGAGAGGGTGTGTAGGTGGCCAGAAGGCACAAAGTAAATGGGCAGGTATGAGCCCATTTCTCCTCTCTCAGAGGCTTTCGACTTCTGCACCAGGAGAAGTGTTGCCAGGTGTCCACAGGCCAGGGCGACTCCCCCTCTTGTCTGTGTTACAGTTTCTCTGCTTTCCAAACTCTCTGCAGTGGGGTCTATTCTTTCAAAGGCCAAATATAATACATAAAATATACTTCATCTAGTTTTTAAAAGGCATCCAAATGCCCCTAATCTGGTGGCCAGGACACTGTGAAGCGTCAGATCCCTCCACGTGCCAATTTGAATTAAAGAGTGGTGCCATGAAGTGAACGTGGAATGTCCCCAGTTGGTGGCCCTGATCCTGGAAGCGACGTGACCTTTAGGAGGTGAGGCCTGACTGGCGGAAGCGGGTCACCAGATGCAGGTCCTTGGGTGTGTTCTCAGTTCCTGCCTGGTCATCTGTCGTCTGTGACGTGAGCAGTTCCACCACAAGCTCCTACTGCTATAAACTGAGTCACTACTGCCATGATGGACGGAAACATTGAGTCAAAACCAATCCTTCATCCTTCAAGTTGTTTCTGTCAGGAATTAGGGTCCTGGTGAGGTCAAAGTAACCAATATAGATGACCACAAGGCGAAGTCCCAGCCTGTCTCAGGCCCACCGAGCTTCCTAATCCGAGCATGCCAGCTCCCGTGTGCCCGGGCTGATGCAGACGCATCCTTCACAGACAATAAAGGGCTGTGTTCTACCTCCATTTCTGTTGCTGTGACAAACACCATGACCAAAAACAACATCGGGAGGAGAGGCACAATTTCAGCTTACAGGTCACAGCCCATTATTGAGGATTGATCAGTCACGGCAGGAACTCAAAGCAGGAGCTTGAAGTAGAGACTACGGAGAGACACTGTTCCCCGGCTTGTTCACTCCTGCTCATGATCAGCCAGCTGTCTTACACACAGTGGTCTGGGCCCTCCTCCATCGATTAGCAATCAAAGATGGTCCCACAGATGTACACAGGCCAGTCTGTTAGAGGCAATTCCTCACTTGAGGTTCCCTCTTCTTGGGTGACTCAGTGTCAAGTTGACAATATAAACTAAACTGTATAGGCTTTGACCCTACAGGGTCCAATGACAAGCCTTCAGGTAAGCAAGAATGGACACCCAATGACCACCACCTCAGGAAGGGTCAATAGAGACAGTCCACTGCCCTGCTGGCCAGGGCTGAGGACAGAGGCTGGTAGCAGGTCCTGAGCCTGGGCAAATCAGTTGGAGGAGAAAGGGCTTAACCCTGTGAATAACCCAGAGTCCTGTGTCCTCTCTACCCACCCCCTGTGTGAGGGACCAAGGACACCTTCAGTGATTTGAAGGAAACCGATGAATTCTTTAAGTGACAAAGGAAGAGCCACTTCTGTGCCTACCCACTCATCCCCCTCATCCCCTCCACCCCCCATGCTACCCCACCCCCCCCCATCCCACCCCTGCCTTCTGAGATTGGAGGCTTCTCTCCTTGAGTTCTTTTGTTTCTCACTCCCTGAAAGCCTTCAGCTTCTCTGTGGCTGCAGGAAGCTTTGATTCGCTGCCGAGAATCTGGGCTGCGGCGTTGGGGCTCAAAAAAAGGGGGGGACCATTTCTCCTGGGAGGCACGGGAGGAAAATCATTTCGGTGACTGTAGGTAATTAAGTCACCACAGCGCTATGGAACATGCATTATATTATACCATGATTAATCCCTGGGACAGCGGGGAGATTTTTCATCTTCAAAGCTCTCCTCAGTTGCTCATTAATCATCTCAGTCCCAAGGAAAGAAAGGCTGTTTCTGTTCCTGGAAGTGGGGAAACTGAGTCAGCTGGGTGTCTCTGACCCCAACCTCGGGGCTCAGGGTGGAAGCAGCACAGGCCAGGGCCACCAAGGGCTTGCTCCCCAGGTGCCTCGTCTTGGTGGCATCAGCCTGCTTCCCAGCCTCATGGGGACCTGCATGAGAATCAATAGAAATGTTATTTTAAATGAAAGGAAAGCTGCCCAGCTCTGCTGGTGGGGGCTGCCAACGCCCGCCCGCCCGTTTTTATCTGCTTTTGTTCTCTCTGCCTAGGTACCTGCAAATATGCAGTGCGCAGCCTCCCTGGGAAAGCAACGCATCTTCCAGTTTTCTCAGTGAGCTGTTTAAAGGAAAGTGCTGTTTTTCTCACAGACGCCTTCCTTTGCAATTGGGACATCGTGCTATAAATACAGCCCATCCTGCTTTGCATTCAAATTGTTGTGAAAGTTTGGGGCTGTAAATAATATGTTCTAGGTGCTTGAGACAGAATTTTTATTATTATTTTTTTTCCTCCCAGTTCCTGGAGCCAGTGATAAATTAAACATTTCTTTTGCACTCCCACCCTGCAATACGAAATACAGGGCTGATTTCTTCACACCTGACATCAAGCGTAAAGGTGACCTGTGGGTGAGCAGAGGGTGGGGAGCTGCTCCGAGTCGGGGAGGTTGGGGAGCAGGGAAGGAAGATGCGTTTCTGAACTTGACCTTATCCATGATGATGTTTTTGTCTGAAAGACCTTCTGATAGCAAGAAGGGGTCGCCCCCAAAGATATCTTTCACACAGGGGAAACTGAGGCCGAGAGATGTCTGCAGCAAACATATCTACTATGACTACATTGTGCCCCCTGGCCTGCAGTGCTTTTACTCTGGGTATGCTGGATGGTGGAGATGGGAACAGCTCGTTTTTGAGCCCAGCTGGAAGAGACAGGCTGCCAGGCACTGTGGACAGGCAGAGCCCACTGGAGCAGCAGATGGGCCCTTACGGCATAACCTCATGCATAATCTCCTGTCTCAGCTCCCTTGCCTGGAAATGAAGTAAGAAAAAACAGAATTCCTTAGGCCCTGAGGAGGAGTAAAAAAGGTTTCTGATGTGCTTGGTCCTGTGACCAAGGACCCCATGCCCAGGAGTGATGCCACTCCTTAAGCCATTGAAGATACATGCAGGGTGCTAGGAACTTCAGCCAACACCAAACCCATAGGTGTCTTTTCTTACTCTATAAGCCCCTTGGGTAGGTCTACCAGGAAGCTGCATCCATCAGACAGGTCTAGATAGGACCCGTATTGTATGCAAGAGGGTTCATCCTGGATGTGGCTGAGCTGCTTTCAGACCCCCAGGCTACAGGAGAAGGAATAGGCATGGTCAAGCCTCTGCTGTCTTCTGATGGAGACTGCTGGCATTTTCACAAAAAAGACACATAGAACACATATCCACAGACTCACAACTCACATGCTCAGAGGCTCAAATGCACACAAGCTCACTGGCTCACAGCACACACACAGGCTCACATACACATGCTCACAGACTCATGTGCACATAAGCTCACAGGCTTACATGCACAAGTGCTCATGGGCTCAAGCATGCACTTTTCACAAGTTCACATGCATGTGCACTCCAGGCTTATATGAAAACACACTCATAGGCTCTCATGTATACATATTCATGGCTTTGCACACACTCTTCAGCATATTCATCATCCACCACTCCCACCCTGTCCCAGTAGATGCTTCCCCTCAGGCCAATGCAAGCTCTGTGCTCCCTGCAGCAATGTCACACATGCCCAGCAGCAGCAACAGGTACAGAAGCCACAGAAAGCAGTCAGAGATCAGGGATCATGTCTGCCCCAGCTCACCTCCAGACCAGGACGTATGGGTCCCTACCCAGCTCTGTGGACACGATTGCCATCTGTTTTAGAGGACTCTGAGGACAGACAGGGACAGGCTAAGCTGCTCTAGGCTGCTCCTCCAGTCCAGACATCATTGACTATTTTCTGTGCTTCAGTACCCTTTGCTCTACCAAATCAGCCTGAGGGCCCCCGTGTGTAGATGAGGAGGGAGGGAGCTAGGGCTCCCAGCACAGCCCTGGCTGCTACCTCAGACACAGCAGGGTTCTTAGAATCAGATGACACACCCACCCCGAACTCAGTAGCCTGGGGTCTTTTCAGGCAGTACCAACAGGGCGGAGGATCCCTTGGAAAAGCCTAGAAAGCTCTTAGCATTATGAGGAGCCCTTCCAGCTATTCCAAATTGGCCTACCAGGAATGCTACACCATCCTCTGCAGAGACCGTTGCTCCTCAATGGCATTGTGCCCTGGATGGGGTGTTATGACACTAGCATCAGGGTCCAAGTGCTTGTTAGCCTTGAAGACTCAGTACAGAGCAGTTAGACCATCCTGCCCTGTCCCTCCCAACCTCAGCACACCAAAGCCCGGCTGATCCAGCTCCATCCCTCTGGTTTTGTTTGCCTTCCTTGAAGCAAAACCTTTCTTTTATGAGGCTGGTTGCTAGGATTACCCGCCTAGCTTCACTCCCACCAGAGTGTCAGCCCGTTGACTGTCCACCTGTGTAGCCCCCTTCGTGTCCTCCTAGGAAAACAGCAGGCAGTTCGTCTCATCTTGTGGTACTCAGAGGTATCCCCATCCCCACCACCTGTTCCCAATGTCCCCAGACCTTACCTTGGCAGACAACACTATGGTACAGTGTGTGTGCTCCTAGGCAGCTTAACCCTGGTGTCCAGAGAGGCCCATTGCAATCCACAGACAAGGTTCTTGAAGTCTCCCTCTGGCACAGCACCCACCAGGAGTCCCTTCACCCCCAAAGAGCACTAAAGCTTGCCGCATACACATTGTGTGGCCTCAGCTCTTAGAACAGTTGGATGCTGTTAGCCCCCATGACACCGAGGCAATGTGCACCCAAGAAATATGTTTTTCGTTACGAGACACCTGCTCAGAAGCTACTTTCTTGCCCCCACATCCCATCCGTCACCTCTAAGTGGGAGTGACGAGACAAATCTCAGAACACGTGCAAAGAGCCAGGGACGGGAACTTCAGGGAGAGTGAGCTCTGATGAGCTGAGTGGCTTTGAGCGCCAAGATGAGCTCAGCGATCTGATTACAAATACCATGCAGCTTGTCATGGTAAGACTGGAGAAACACAAAACAGAGAAAAAGGAAATCAAGAGATACCAAGACACAACAACCACAGATATTTCAGAGGCCCCCACCATCTGTCTGTGAACATCTGGAAGCCACCCAGTCAGCCTCTGGCCGGGACCTCACACCAAGGGGAGGTGCCTGCATGTGACTCTGCTCTGCCTCTATGGATGCTTGGCACATCATGCTCACTTTCCCCACCACAGCCAGCAGGCTTTGCATGAACTCCTGTGTAGTGGCACCTGTTGAACTTCTTCCTCACAAGGATGCAGGTTCTCCTCATCCCGGGTCAGTCAACCTGCCATCACATTGGTGAGAAACTGAGCTTCCATGGAGAACTTCGTTGGGCCATGTCCCATCTGAAGAGCTGGGGCCAAACTCACCTGCCTCTGAAGGCTGGCCTCCAGCCCCAGGCTTCCCACCATCTAGATCCAAGGGGCAGACAACATACATAGACCTTTGAGTAACACAAGGAAATTTTAGATCAGCCCAAACCCACTGCTCAGAGATGGAAGAGGCATCTCCAGCTCTAGTGAGGATTCTTGGGGCCCTGTGGCTCCCCAGAAGCATCCGGTCCAGCTCCTGTGATTGAGTCACACAAAGCTATTGTAGATCTTGCTTCTGATTAAGAACAGAGTGTCTGCAGCATCCTCCGCCATGAGCAGCATGGATAAATGGCAGGAAGCCATGCCTGCCTGTCCTATCACTGCCACAGTGGTCGCAATGAGAGGCCTCCCCAGAAACTTGGCTGTTCATAGTGCTGGGGCTGGCCTTCTCCACAGGTGGCTTCAGTGTAGGATGCCTGGAGTGCTGCACACCAGGATCATCAACTCACTAGGGGGTTCCATCTATGGAGGGGCAGAGGCTAGCCCACTAACTGATGTGTGTGTGTGTGTGTGTGTGTGTGTGTGTGTGTGTGTGTGTGTGTATGAATTTGTTAGAATGACTTACAGGCCGTTATCCAGCTAGTTCAATAATGGCTGTCTATCAACAGAAGGACCAAGAATTCAGTAGCTGTTCAGTTCACAAGGCTGGATGTCTCAGCTGGTCTTCAGTGTATGCTGAAATCCCACAGAAGTGGGCTCTAATGTCAGTGAAGGAATGGACTTGCCAGCCAGAGCAAGCAGGCAAAGTGAGCAAGCTTCCTTCTTCCATGTCCTTTCTATAGGCTGCCAGCAGAAGGTGTGGCCCAGATTAAAGGTGGGTTTTCCTGCCTCAAAAGATCTGGATTGAAGGTGTATCTTCCCATCTCAAAAGATCTGGATTAAAAGTGGATCTTCCTTCTTCAAATGATTTAATTAAGAAAAAAAATCCCTCACAGGTGTGCACAGTCACTTGGGGTTTAGTTAATTCCAGATGTTGTCAAGTTGACAACCAACAACAGCCATCACACCTATGAGTTTGGATGGCTCCAACCCATCTCTGGTCCTTGATTACAGATGACATGCCCAGTTAGTTACCCAGACCAGCAACACCTTTCTGTCCCCCAAAAGTTCCAGTTGCCCTCCTCCCCGCCTTCTTGCAGATGTCAGGGCTGAAAGAGCAGTTGACGTGTTTCCCAAAGAGCAAGAATAAGGAAGCAGGAAAACTCCTGAGTCAGTCTTGTCGTGGGCTCAGCCAGTCTCCTGCTTATCTGCTTCCTACTGTTGTAGGTGGGCTTTGCAGGAATTCCCTGAAGGGGGCACTACTGTAACTCATTGTACCTGCCTCTGCCCTCAGCTGTCTGGGAAGGAAATAAATTCTAAAAGATCCATGTCCCCTTTGGCAGAACCATGCTGTGGACTGGAAGAGGAGGTGGCCTTCTTCTCATATGCCATCATATCCCCCAATGTCTCCTGAGGTCACAGGTTGCACAAATCATCCCTTAATGTGATTCTTCAGGCCTGAGACAGCTGAAGGAGCAGATCTCCAAGGCAGAGATGGAATTCTGCAGATCCTAGGGTCCCAGGCCAGCACGCAGAGAGAGACCACAAAGTCTCAGAGAGAGAATGGTGGAGTCCAGCCTTCGACACCTTCTGTAACCACTGTCTAACCATGGCACAACACACAGTCTTGGGTTGATTGCATGCTGGCTGCACACCCATCTGCTACCATCTTCTTCCTAGGAGATCATTGGGAACACAGACAGCATTTGTCTCGTCCATCAGCTCTCGATGCTCTTGGGCACCAAGACACTCACGGAATGACTGAATGATTAAAGTGGACCCTTGTCTGTGCTGGCTGTGGACTGGGGCACTGGAAATGCAGAGGTGGTAAGAGACAGTCCCTGCCCATAGCCATTCATGACCAGGGAGGTACACTGGACACCTAGCCACTTTGTCTCTACCCAAGACAAAGGCCAAACTATGTCCATCCATGAAACTACATAGTATCATGCTTTTGTCTGTTATCACCAAATTCACATGCCCATCCACAGAAAAGAAGATCAACAAATCATGATATGGTCATGTCATGCAATACCACGCAGCCACAAAAAAAGATCATTGTTTTACAATGGGGCTGAATCTTTAAAAAAAAAATCACATTAGGGAGAAGCCAGACACCACAAAGGCCCTCAGAAGCCATCTCATGATCTCTAAGACTAGGTATTCAGTCATGGTGATGGACATCAGGGATGAACACACTGCTTGGGGTGGGGCACCCGGAAAGGATTTCGGGGATCTGCCCAGAGTGACAGAAATCCTCTACAATCAGTAGGTCATGGGAGTGCCTCCCATGGCTGTGTTCATGCAGTTCTGACATTATATCAAGATAACAAGAGGAATGGGCAGAGTAAGCCTTACCACAGGCCTGCCACACGCCTGGGCTACTGCATGCTGCAGCTGGAGTTGCTTTGCCCGGTACAGCAAGACTCACACCCCCACCCCTGAGCCTTTGGGATGTGGGCCATGGGTAGGTGTAGAGTGTTTCTTGGCTTTGATACTGTTTTGATAGCTTTATTAAGCCAAAATTCACATCTCATAAATTTTACTGATTTAAAATACACAATTCAGTGCGTTTTTGTATATTCTGGATCTAGGCAGCCATCAGCACAGTCTAATTTGAGAGCATCTTCATCCTCTTCCAACTGAGAAACTGCACTCCCAGTACCACCCCACCCCAGAGCCCTGACTGCCTCTTCCTAGCATTTGCACAGGCTGGCGACTCCACTTAGCAAAACTCATCCAAGACTCAGCCATGTTGCAACTTGTGACAATATTTCATTTTTTTGTGGTCGGTGATATTCTACTGTCTGCACAGACAGCTTTCCTGGTCAGATATTCCACCATCTGCGTGACTTGGTTGATGGACAGGGGTGGGTTTTACTTTCCTGGCTATGATAAGTAACACGGCTATGGACACTCAGGCTGGGTTATGACCAATACATGTGAAGAACACGCCTGCTGGGTTGAAGGGTGACTCCGTCTCTGCTCCTGTCAGCAGCCAAGCTGTCTACCATTTCATATTGTCACCGCGCATCTTCAAAGGTCCCACCCTCCCTGAGTCCCCTCCAGGCCTTGGTTGTCTTTGTGCTCATAGCCACCTTGGTGGACATAAGGCGGCTTCCTGCAATCGTGCAGCTCTGCATCTCCCCGATGGCTAATGCAATCGCACACCTTCTCATGTGCTTATTGGCCGTTTGCCTGTCTTCTCGGGAGAAGTATCTATTCAGTTCTCTTCTCTTTAAAACCTTGGTTTATCTGTCTGTTAATTATCGAGTAGAAAGAGTTTCCCATATCTTCTGGGTACACATCCCTCGTCGGCTGGTGGATTTGCAGCTGCCCTCTCCTCTCTGTCCACTGCCTCCTCACTTTCTTATTGCTGAAACACAAAAGGTTTTCCTTTTGTGAAGTCTAATTTATCTTGGGTTTTTATTTGTATTTCATTTTGCTTCTTGCACTTTTGATGTCACATCAAAGAAACCGTTGCCTAACCCCAGGCTGTGGAGATGGATGTCTGTGTTTCCCTGAGACTTCTGTAGTCTTAGCGCTTACACCTCTCCCACTCTCTCCTTCTCCCTCTCCTTCTCCCTCCCTCTTCTCTCTCTCTGCATCTGTCTGTCTGTCTGTGCACATGGCTGTGCATACACAGAGACCAGACATTGGATGTCCTGCTCCGTCACTTTCCACCTTATTCCTTTGAAACAGGGTTTCTCATTAAGCCTGGAGCTTGATGTTTTTAAGGTAGGCTGGGAGCTACCAAGTTCCCATGATCCTCCTGTCTCTACCCTACCCTGATGCCCAGCACTGGAGTTGCAGGCACATGTGATCATGCCTGGATATTGATTCGTTCATTCATTCATTCATTTTTTGTGTCTTTCTGTCTTTTATATCATGCCTCCTGAACCCACCCATCTCCCACCCCATCCCACAATAAAATTTAAGAGAAAAAGAGGAGAATAAAAGAAAAAAAGGGGGAAATCTCATCATGGAAGCTGCAGTGTGACACAGTAAGCCCCTTTATCCATATATTTTTACATGCAGGCATTTATCGAAAAGAATCACTGGTCTGGTTTGAGGCCCCTGGTCTCTGCTTCATCATTGATGCTGGGCTCTCACTGGGACTCTTCCTGGACATCTTGTTTACCTTGTGTTGTGGAGATCCTGCAGTCCTGGGTCCCCAGGACTGACACCCCCTACACCCCATGCTCCAGAAGATCACAGATGGGGTGGCTTTGGGGTGGACCAACACATAACCCTGGTTCTGGGCCTGGGGAATTGCAGGATTGGTCAGCCTGCCAGCTCTCCCCAGTCTTTGCCACCAGGGTAGGCTCTCCAGCATTACCCTGGCTAGCTCACCCCTTGCAGCCATGAGAAAGGGACAGGGCCATTTCTCCAGCTTTCACACCCTCAGGGTCAGTTTTCCCACACCTACACCTTCAGGGCCAGCTCTACTGTGTTGCCTGGGAGAGGTGTAGTGGCCACTCTCCACATTGCAGCTCTTCTGACCGCAGGGCCAGCTCTCCCACCTGCCTCAGGTGCTGATGGATGGGGCGGGGAGGGGGAATCTCTCCTCCGCCCATGCTGCCTCGAGACAGATGAGTAATGGGGACAGCTCTTCTATGCTCACAATTTCGGAGCTGGCTCACCCACATCTCCGCCAACAGGGTTGGCTCCATGCTTAGATCTTTATGTAAATAGAGACTCCTCAAACCTACATACCAAGTGCTACTGACGTCTCGCCCCAGGCCCACACTCAGGTTGTGATGCATTTTGAATTTTTTAAAGTTTTATTACATTTTTATTTATTAAGTGTGTGTGTGTGTGTGTGTGTGTGTGTGTGTGTGTACTCGTGCCATGACTTACACATGGAGGTCAGAGGACAGCCTTCAGGAGTCGGTTCTCTCTTCCCACTGCATGTGCCCTGGGGATTGAACTCAGGCTGTCAGGGTTGGCAGCAAGCACCTTTGCCCACTGGGCCATCTCACTGGCCCTATTCTAATCTTTCCATATGAATAATTTCATAATATTCAGTTGTCCCAGCAATATTTCCCCTCTGGCATTGTCTTCCTAACTGAAGACACTTGAACATGAAGGTGAGCGTCTGTGTATCAGGAACTGATGTGCTGCTGTGGCCACAGTACCCACGGGAACAATGGAAACGGGGAGGATTGATCTGGGCTCCATGTTTCAGAGTTAGTACCCCATGGCAGAGAGAACGTGAAGGAGCAAAGTAGTTCACAACGGCAGAAAGCAGACAGGCAAGAAGACACAGAGACAGTGACCCGCTTCCTCCAGCTGGGCCCCACCTCCTAAGGTGTCCAGAACCTTTCAAAATAGCCTTATATCAGCCAGGGATGGAATGGTCAACATCCTGAGGAGGAACTTTTACATTCAGCCATGACATCTGCGGACTCTCGGTCTCCGTTCTGCTCACCTGTGGGCTGCCCAGATGCAGTTCACACTGTCCTTGTTGTAGCCTGGCCACTGGCTTTGAAATCAATAGAGTGAGCATCCAACTTGGCTCCTGCTCTTCAGATTCATATGAGCTCTAGAATCTGTCTATTTCTTTTTAAAATAATGATTACATTTTATTTAGTGTGTGGGATGCACACACATGCACATGCATGCCAGGATTTGCATGTGGAGCTCAGAGGACAGCTTTCAGGAGTCGGTTCTCTCCTTCCATCATGTGGGTCCCCAGATCAAATCAAGCCGTGAGGCTTGACAGCAGGTGCCTTTACCTGCCGAGCCATCACGCCAGCTGAGTTTATTTATTTCAACATAAAGTAAAAAGGGACTCCATCTAGGGTCCTGAAAGGTATGACACTGAATCTGTGGAGACACTGAGGGAACACTGTCACTTTAAAAAACTCTAAGTTATCCTTTCAGAGATGTGGGGACATCTTTCTGTGACTAAAGCATCCTTCGTCTCTGTGAACAGTATTTTAGAATTTTTGTTTTACAAGTCTGACATCTTAATTATTTTGTTCTCTGTGATGTTAACATAATGGAATTTTTTTTTTCTTTTCAATTTTGCTTTTGGAGCGTTATGGGTGCATAGAGAGGAAACAATCGATCTAGGATCTTTTTTGTTTGGTTTTTGGTTGGGGCCTTTTTGAGGCAGGGTCTCACTGCATAGACCCGGCTGGCCTGGAACTCACTGTGTAGACTGGAGACTGAACTGGCCTTGAGCTCCCAGAGCTCCTCCTGCTTCTGCTTCCCTTGGGCTGGGATCAAAGGTGTGTGCCACCACGCCTGTTTAGTGAAACACAAAGGATGCTTATATACTGACTTTGTGCCCGGCTGTGTTGATGAACACTCCTGTTTGTTCTAAGGGTTATTTAGTAAGTAATATTTTAGGGAGACTGTCATCTGTAACCTGAGATGATTTTGCTTACTGTCTGGATCCCTAATTTTTTCTCGCGTCTCTTTGCTCTGTCTGGGCTCAGAGGGAACCAGTGTGGCTTCTTGTGTGGCTCCTAGTCTCACCTGGGAATTGGCCTCTTTCTGCAGTGGGCGGGGGTAGCTGCGGGCACTAGAAAAGGTGCCCATTTTCACACGGTTCCAGAGATTTCCTCTGCTCTCCTCGAACTCTAGAATTGCCAAGAAAGAGCCCCAGAATTGACTCATCTCTGCCTCCTTCAGGCCTATATTAATTCCTCTTCCTGATGCTATGATAAAATACTCTGACAAAAGCCACTTAAGAGAGAAAGGGTTTGTTTCAGCTCGCAATTCCAGGTGACAGTCCCTCCATGGTGGGGACATCACAGCGGCAGGAGCTTGAGGCAGTTGGTCACAGTATCCTCAGTCAGGAAGCAGGTAGACACATGCCTGCTCAGCTGACCTTTTCCTTTTCTATTTAGTCCAGGACTCAAGCCCAGTGGGAATGCTGTCGTCACTTTTCAGGTGGGTCCTCTCACCTCAGTTAACCCTAATCTGGATCATTCCTCATGAGTGGACGCTGAGGCTCATCTTCTAGGTGACTCTAGATCCTGTCTAGTTAATAAGTAATGCTAATGGTCACGAGAGCAGGCCTGGTCCTCTGCTTCCTCTGACCTTTTCAGGATGTTAAACAAAGCCCAGGCCAGGTGGTGGTGGCGCACGCCTTTAATCCCAGCACTCGGGAGGCAGAGGCGGGCAGATCTCTGTGAGTTCGAGGCCAGTCTGGGCTACCAAGTGAGTTCCAGGAAAGGCCCAAAGCTACACAGAGAAAGCCTGTCTCGAAAAAACCAAAAAAAAAAAAAAAACAAAGCCCACCAGCTTCCTCCCACCTGACTGGGAATCCATCAGCTAACAGACCAAGTCCAGGTCTCCTGTGCCTCAGTTTCCCCGAAAATTAACCCCCAGTCAGAAGTGGGCGAGACCAGAGGCTGCAGGATCGCAGTACGCAAATGCTAGGAAGGACACACAGACACAGGCCGGTGTGGACTTGTAGCTGCTGGGAACCTTAGGAGCACACTGTCAGATGGGTGATGGGGGGAATAATGATACTACACTTTCTGGTTTAACAGCCATCAAGGGGGAGAAATGAAGTCTGGGGACAGCATAGGCCCTAGCAGTGTTTCTATTAAATTGTCTTGCAAATTTCATTTCTTCAATGAATATTTATTGAGCTCCTGTTATGTGTCTAGGACTAGGAGGAAAGGAGGGACTGAGGACACAGACTGAAGCCCTGCCCTCTTCCCTTGGAGCACAGAGCTGTGTCTGGTGGCGCCATTGGGGAAGCAGCTTTCTGAACTAGTTGTTGGGACCAGGATCGTCCCCAGCTGAGAGGATGGGTGGAGAACTTCCTTTAGGAGGACCCTGTACCATGGCTTGGGGGTCCTGGAATCTGGGCCCAGGAGTCTTGTTTAAGGAAAGAGAGAAAGCAGCTGGTAGAATAGTATTTTCTGGAATGCTCTTCTCTCCTTACAGTTTCAAAGAACCAGGGAAAAAGGAATAGTCTTGTCTTAGTCAGGGTTACTATTGCTGTGGTAAAACACCACGACCAAAAGCAAGTTGGGAAGGAAAGGGTTTATTTGGCTTACAATTCCATATTATAGTCCATCACTAAAGGAAGTCAAGGTAGGAACTCAAACAGGTTGAAAAACTGGAGGCCACAGAGGGGGGCTGCTTACTGGCCTATTCCTCATGGCTTGCTTAGCCTCCTTTCTTATAAAACCCAGGGCCACCAGCCCAGGGACAGCACCCCCCTCAATGGGCTGGGCCCTCCCCCATCAATCACCAGTTAAAAAACTACAGGCTTGCCTACAGCCCAATCATATGGAGGCATTTTCTCAATTGAGGCTCCCTCCTCTCAGATGACTTTAGCCTGTGTCAAGTTGACATAAAACTGGCCAGCACATGTCTGTAGGGTCTTTTACAGATGCCTTTGGTCCCTACACAGAGTTACAACTTTAGACCAGATGTGTAGTCACTCTTTCCATTATTGAGTGCTGTGTGTGTGTGTGTGTGTGTGTGTGTGTGTGTGTGTGTGTATACTAGAGTCATCTGGGAAGAGGAACCTCAGTTGAGAAAATGCCTCCATCAGATTGACCTGTGGGCAAGCCTGTGCAGCATTCTCTTGATTAACGATTAATGTAGGAGGGCTCCGCCCATTGGTGGAGGGCTCTGCCCATTGGTGGTGCTGTCTGTGGGCATTGGATGGTGTAAAGAAGAAAGCTGAGCAAGCCATGAGGAGCAAGTCAGTGAACAATACTCCTTCCTTGTCTCTGCTTCAGTTCCTGCCTCCAGGTTGCTGCCTCCATTTTCCCTGATGATGGAATGTAACTTGTTAGCCAAATAAACCCTTTCCTCCCCACACTGCTTTTGATCATAGTGTGTATCCCAGCAATAGGGAAGCAGACTAAGACATGTGTGCATATCTGTACATACATGCATGTGCCTGAGTGTCCAAGGAGTGGGCGCAAGAGAAGGTGGGGTCTGTCAATGTGACTTCGCTTAAACAGTAGGGAAACAGAAGAGAGGAGGGAAGTGTGTGTGTGTGTGTGTGTGTGTGTGTGTGTGTGTGTGTGTGTGTGTGTGTTGGCTGGTGTGTTCACTGACACTTTCAGATCTGAGTGAGGGGTAAAGCCCACACCTGTCTGTTAAATTAGTCTCAGGCTGTGACTGGTGTTCTGTCTCATGTCCTCCATGAAGTTGGCAAGTCTAGAAGCTGACCATGTGTGCTGAACGCTGTCTCCTGTGCATGGCGTGATGACTGTCGTCTTGAAATTGAAGTGGCTGTGAGGACCCACCTGAGATCCTAGAATGGTGTGTGTCATTAGGTCCTCACCAGAGGTTCTAGTCGCTCATCCACTCTCCTGTTGGTTCTGATTCCACCCAACTGCACATGGTTTTAGCAGGTGCTAAAATGTATTGGAGGTAGAAAGTTGACTGGGGTGGGACTCCGGGGATGTGGGTTTCATAGGTCATCACTCATGCTGGGATGGGACTTTTGGTGCTATGCCTGCTCATGTCTTGTATGATCCTGTGAGAAACCCCTCACTCATGGTCATGCAAGTTATTCCAATAAAGTGATTGGTTCACCACTCAAGACTTGGGTAGAGTCTGCACTCGACACTTCTCTCTGCACCCAAGGTGAATAGAAACAGTTTCCATGAAGTCACACAATGCCCTGGCTCCTTCCTGGTGACCCAGTTCCTTGCCCCTGAAGCACTTGAGCTGTTGAGCATTGCAACTCAGGAAATAGAGTTTTCCACCTCAGTGAGTGTCTGGAGGAGACAGCAGGTGCCCTGGGGCCCCGTTGATGGATGGTGGAGCACAGCCCCAGCCATGGGCTGCCCCAGACGCCTGGAGCTGGATAAGCAGGCGTCTAAGCTGCAGCCACCTCCTTCCTTGCCCAATTGTCTCTGAGGGTTCACCACTGCTGTGGTGCAGCTGGAGGGCCCTAGCACACCCTGAGCCCCAGCACATTTATCCTCTCTGGCTTCTACAATAGCAGCATCTATTCATCACCTTGTCCATCTATCCTTTCACCAGGCAAATGTAAATCCAATGCTGACTGCAAACCTGCTGGCCCTGGAGCAGCAAGGAGGCCCTGTTGAGGGAAGCCATGTTCCATGGAGACAAGGATGGCTGCCCTCGAACACAGAGGCTGAGCCCAGGTCAGCTGGTAACAAAGGTTCTGGATGACATTGTGGTGAGGCTCCAGAGAGTGGAGTCCCAGGAGGGTCTGCCAGGTACTGCAGTGGGGCCAGGAGTGGCTCCTGGTGTATGAGTGTGAGCCCAACAGAACAAACAGAGGGGCAGGTAGGATGCACAGAATGCACTGAGGCCAGCAATGGAGGGATCTGCTCCTCCCAGATGTGGGGCTGGACAGAGCAATCCAGGGGAGGAAGGGCTGGCTGGATCCAGGGCTAGCTGATAAGCTGATTTTCTTCTCTGATAGTCAAACCCCTGAGTGAGGCTCTTAACCTTCACCATTCATGACACCCCTGTTTGTTATGTGAACACTCACTTTCTAGGCCTCTGGAGGTGGCTAGGAAAGATGGAGTCTAGGCACCAGCTGGGCACCCACAGAGATACAAACCTGAGGCAGCCCGAACCATAATCACTGGAAGGGACAGCTGGGAAATGGCTTCAGGGCCTGCCTGAGCCAGCTCTAAACCCAAGCGACTTCTTTAGGTGACAACAAATAGAAAAGAAGAGGCTCTGGCCTCCTGGGAGCTCCAACTCTGCATGTGTTCTGGGGAAGAGCAGGAGAGAAGGGACAAGCGCAGCTCTGCCTTCAAGAATCTGGGGACGGGAGAGAGGTTGGTACCCAGGCTGGGGCCACAGTCTGTGGAAAGCTGGCACATCCCTCCCGGTCCCAGCCCTGCTCCTTGGGGTGTCAGAAGGGAAGTATAATTAAGGCCACACAGCTGGGAAGGATTAGTATTCCAACCTGGAAAGCCTAGGCTTTAATTAGTAATTAGGCCCTTTCTACAGAGCCTGCAAACAAGCAGAGGTTTGGTGACCTTTCTCCTGAAGGCGCTGTGACAGCCTGGCTGGCAGGCTGCTACACCTGGGGCTTCTTTCACACAGGCTTGGATAAGTGAAGGGTGGAGGTAGCCCTGCTCTTCCCGGTGGACCGCCAGTAAGGGGATGCTTCTACAGATTCCAACTCCCTACCTAGCTTCCCAGAGCTCACAGCCAACATCCCCAATCCATTGGGGCCCTGGAAATGACAAGTGTGGTGGCTTGTCCAGCATGAGCCCAAAGTCACCACATTTCCATCAGGAATGACCCTGAGCTCCGCAAATGTGAATCAGGATGGGACTGTATCCAGCAGGGAGGTGAGCAGGAGACCATCAGGCTCTCAGCTTGTCACCGAGAATCACATGGCCCTCTGCCCTTTCTCTGTCCCCTGTGTACTAAAAAATCATCAGCCTCTCTGACAGGCCGGCCTCCTAACCTGTTCCCAAGAAGGTAGGAGATGCCATGAGTCATGTGCGGCCTGATGACCAAGCTGTGACCAGGACCCAGGGCTACAGCTCCTGGCTTCTCTTCCCTGAGACAGGTCTCCGAACCCTCCTAGAGCTGCCCAACCCCCTGGTTCTTCACATTCCCCACCCAGCATCATAAGAGACGCTTCCATCTACGGTGTATTGGCACACATGGGCACCAGCCCTCTTACACCATCCTAGGAAAGCGCATGCCCCGGGACACCGCTTGGGTCTGACCTCTGCCTCTCTGGGGACTCAACCCCAGGGACCTCGCCCACCTCACAGTGTCCTATAACTATGGCCAGCACCTCACAGGACATGGACATCTATGACGCTTCCAGGTGTTTGCACACACCTCTCAGAGAGGGGACAGACCTGTGTGAATTCAACATCAGTCACATCAAGGCAGCTCTGGAGACCCCTGTGTACGAGCGTGCCCCACTCATGAAGCCAGCAGGGCAGGTGACTCTGAAGTACTGTCCATGGTGGGGCAGTGGTCAGCACCAACTAGGGCAGCTTTACATCCCTGGCTGGATGCAGGCTACCGTACCACAGACGACACAGAGAATGACAGAGGTCAACCCCTGTCTCTCATCCTTGTGTCCATCTCCAGCAAGGATCCTTTCCCTGAAACCCAGGCTAGCCCCTGAGGTGACAGTTAGGAGGGAGGAGCCCCCTTCACCAGAATAATGTGGCATGCAGAGTTCATAGTAACTGGATGTAAACTCTCCCTTCCAGCACTGTATAAACTTTAATTGGGCTTTTTAAAGGTCACAAAAGCAAATGCTTTCTCGTAAAGAAACCATTCAGGCATGCTCAGACACAGGTGACTGTCAGCATAAGCTGACGGTATGTGCCAGGAAAAAGGTGTCTCCTGCACTCGTGCATGCCCATGCCTGGTGTGCCCCATCTCTGGGAAGCTGTTACAGTCCCCTGCATCTAGGCTGTGGGGTTACTGTTGCCAGCCATGAGACCAGGGACTCTCACCGGCACTGTGGAGTGGTGTGAAGTTGGAAGGCTGCCCTGGAACTGGAGCTCCACACAGCCCTTTCCACCTACCCTCACCTTCCTGTGTCGTAGGCTCATGCCGAGGAGCTACCACCAGCACACGGTGGTGTCAGGCAGCTAGCACCCTGCTGGCCTATCAGCATCTGAGGTGTATATAGTCTCAGATGGGGAAACTGAGGCCCAGAGGGGTTAAGTCACTTACCTTGATCATTCAGAAAGTGGCTGTTTCCAGATTCAACCCAGTCTCTGAAACTCTCAAGCGTGACGATACTGTTGTGTCCAACAGTAAGGCCCCAGAGCCAGATGGCCCTGGCAGTGAGACTGTTCATGCCCCACTCACATGTACCCAACACATATAGACACCCGCTGCCTTGCTGGTAATCTTGTTTTCCTATGGTTTGTCATGGGGGCATGATTCCCGCTCCTTCCCCCCAGGCCCGTTGCCTGGGATTAAAATGAGTGAGTTTCTGCTGCTCTTCCCACTGGAGGAATCCACTGGATTTCCAGGGCTTGATAGATACGATGAGGTGAGGCATGCTGCCATGTCAGCAAGTGGGAATAAAACACCTAAGAATGGGATCCAGAGCAGCTAATGTGGGCAGTGCCGTGGGAATTCAGGAAGGACACAGGAATCTCTGGAGGGTGCTGGAGAGACAGCAAAGTACACAGGCTGGGTCACCTGAGGGAGGCAGCTGCAGCCAGAGGGTACTGGACATTAGCAGGAACCTCTTGGGACCCTCGGAGTTTCCTAGCTCCACAGGGATATAACCATAGGTCCAACTCACCGATCCCTCTCATGGCTGCCCAACCACCACAGTGAAGCAGTCAGACTGGCTGGCGCCTGAGTCATCAGTTTTTATTGTCTCCGCTTCTTTCCTAGGTGTACAGATGCCGTCTCTTCCCTGCATCCTTACAGGACTTCCCTACATCCGATTGCTCCAACTGTCCCCTTTCTGTAAGGATTCTGGAATGTCATGCTAGCTGCCACCTCATCCTGTCTCTAAAAGTCACCTTCTAAGGTACTGGGGCTGTTTCCAGTATATGGATTCAGAGGCTCAGTTCTACGCAAAGCTCCTTTCCCTGGGCCCGGCTCACTTCACTCATATGCCACTCCGTACCTGCTGGGTCTGAACTGATCGGATGAAGGCCACCCTCCAGGAGTCGATGGCTAGAGGAGAGCACTGAGGCCAGATCAAGAGTGGCTGTGCCACAGCATCATAGCGTCGACAGTATTCAGCAACGTAAACCCAGAGCACTCACAGTTACAGGTAGAAGTTGGCAGAGAGTGGCTCTGTGGATATTCTGCTTTAAATTATTTTTTATATTTAGAGAGACAGGGAGGGAGAGAGAAAGAGAGTATGTGTGTGTGTTAGGGGTGGGGCTTGTGCCGCAACACAAGCGTGGAGGTCACAGTACAACTGGCAGGCGCCGGTTTTCTTCTCCGGCTGTGTGGATCTCAGGTGTCCAGCTCCGGTTGTAAGATTAGTTGACATCAAGTGATTTTAGCCTCTGAGCCACCTTGCTGCCTCCAACTATTCTGTTTTAGACCAGAAAGTCCTCAGCAGCAAGATGACACAAAGGGCGGTCGGCTCAATCAGGAGCCCTACTATGATGGAGAGGAAACGCACGAGATGGCGAAGTTCAGAGGCCACTGCTGGGTGGTGCTGGCTACCCTCCCCACACTCCAGCTTCTCTTTCCTTGCTGGATACAGAATCCATTTCCAAAGCTGTAGAACAGAAATGGATGCTTGATAAGAAGGCCTAGTACAAATGACCCTGGAAGATGGAACAGGACTGATGGACCCAGAAGCCTCCTGCTTCCGAGGGAATCCTAGTCTGTTGATGCTGCTCACAGGCACGTGATGGTTGAGCTGATGCCCAGTGGCCAGTGGCTAAAGCCTACTTGGAACCGCTTTCCAAGGTCTGTTTCTCTCATTGGAAGAGAGCTGGTGGGAGGCACCTTCAGGCTTGCATATGTCTAGCTCCTGTCAGAAGTAGGAGAGAACCCAGCAGTATGGAGGCTATGTTGGTTTGAAAGAAAATGGTCCCCAAAGGGAGTGGCACTATTAGGAGCTGTGGTTTTGTTGGAGTACGTATTGTTGCAAGGAATTTGATGGCGCTATGAAACACTGAGACTGTGTTAATAAAAATAACCTTGAGTCAGGGGTTGGAGCCAGTGACTACCTGACAAGAATCAGCCATAGAGAGTAGGAGGAGCCTACAATATGGATAGAGAGACACTGGAAGGTGTAGGGAGAGACTTAGAGATTTGTAGTCTTTTTGGTGTGGGACTGTGTGAAGAAGCTCTCTCTTGCTGGGTCTCTAACTGAAAAGAAAGGTCAACTAGTTGCTTCTCAGCTTCTCTGATCTAGCAGGTTTTCACCCCAACATCTGAGTCCTGAGTCTTCATTGGTAAATAGAACAACTTAGATAAAAACAACAACAACAACATTTGGTGACCACAAATGCAGCCGAGCCAGTGCCAGCAGAACAGAAATCCTGCCAGGCCATGGTCTAGGCAGCACAGTGCTGACTGCAGGCCACAGGGTACAGACAGTAGTTAAAATATCAGTAGATTCAGGTGCGGCCACTAAGCAGACAGAAAAACAAGGTATGGCCTTGTTGGAGGAAGTGTGTCACTGTGGAGGCTGGCTTTGAGGTCTCCTATATGTTTAAGTCACATCCAATGTCTCAGACCACTTCCTGTTGCCTGCATATCAAGATGTAAAACTCTCAGCTCCTTCTCCAGCTTCGTATCTGCCCACATGCCACCATGTCCAACCGTAATGATAACGGACTGAACATCTGCACTGTAAGCCACTCAATTAAATGTTTTCCTTTCTCAGAGTTGCTGTAATCGTGGTGTCTCTTCACACCAACAGAAACCCTAACTAAAACAGAGGCCATCAAGGCTCACCCGCATTCACCAGCCACAGCCCTAAGTAGGATGGTGTCTGTACAGAGCTCCATGACATTTACACCAGAAATCCAAGTTAGTCACTCCTTATGGTCCTGGGCCCTCCTTTCATATATATGAGGATCTTTTTCTTCCCTGTGTGGAGAGCCTAGGAATAGCCTCCATGAGTCCTGCAGATCCTGGATAGTTCTGTCCATAGAAGGACTTCATAGAGGTCTTTTAAAGTATGTTTTAAACAGTCTACATGCTTGCCGGCAAGAAGCTGCTCACGTGTGTGAGCCCAGGTTGAGAACAGCCACCAACAGACTGCACCAAGACCCAGTTGTCCAGCCTTCTGGAGATCCAGACACTGATGCTCAGGGTTCCAGAGGCAACATGCCAGCCCCAGGGGTACCCAAAGGTGAAAACAACAGCCAGCAGAACGCCAAGAGGAGCCCTGGGGTGGATGGGTGGAGCGCTCTCTCAACCTAACACAGCTTCGGTTCCCTGCTACACTCACGCTCCTCATCAACGGCTGAAACAAATTAAAATGCTGTTCCGCGGAGCCCACTCTGCAGCTTGACCTTGAAGGAATGGTCCTGACCCCTGTGTGGATCCCGCCTGGAGAAAACACAGCTGGCTGTCAGGGGCGGTGAGAGCCCTTTGTGCTGTCACACTGCCACCCCACCGATTTCCCCTGAAGGCGCCCGAGCCTGAGGAAAAGAATGAGTGAAAGTGGCGGCAGCCAGGAGTTGCCCCGCCGGCTCAGAAGTGGAGGATGCGGCTGACAGCCCCAGCGCCTGCAGCTCAGCCACACTTCACCCCTGCTCTCCCAGTGAAGCCCCAAAACGCAGCCTCAGCAAAACCTGCTGCTTGGATTAGCCCATCATCTGATTAATCATGGGAGGAAGGGCTGCTGAAGAGGCGAACTCATCTTTTCCATAGCTGCTTTCTCGATATTTTAATTTTCCGTAGAGCTAAATTCTGGTCCCCCCCTCCCCTCACCAAAAAGCAGACATAATTAGGACAATTCTCTATTATATGCACAGCCCCTTAGTCTACCTTAAGGTTTGCTTCCAAAAGGCAATTGTTGGCTATTTAATGGTCCATTTTGCCGTGATGAAAGGCAAAATGATGAAGTCTGAATTTCAATCATCCTACCTCTTCCCATGCCCAATGGCTAGGGGACCAGCCTCATCCTTAATCCAGGAGCAGAGCCCCACAGCCCCACTGTCACCACCCACCTTGACACTGAGCCCCTGGTATCCATCACTGTGTTTGCAGGTGTGACCTCAAGCCAAACAGAATCCTACACACAGTGTCCAGAATGGGGACCACCCCCACCCACTAACCATCTTCCATGCCGTGAACATAATGAGCAGGCAGGGTTTTCCTTGAAGGAAGACCATAAAGGTCACTTCCAGAGCCACACAAACCATGCTGTCAGGATCTTGGCCCTTTGGATGTTACAGCCCATTGCTGCCTTGAGCCTCTGTGAGGACAGAGAAGGATGGCCATGCATCACCTTCTTGATGGCATCAGTCTGAGTCAGACAGGTCCAGGTTCAACTGGGTAGGAGAGACTGCCAGCATAAGGGCTCATCTGGCTTCTCAGCTGGAAAAGCCAAATGGGCCCATGAAGAAGTGTAAATAGGAGGAAAACCTGGCACAGGATGGGCAGGGTGAGGGAAGAGAAGATAGCCTAGCATGAGACGTAACTTCAGTGGATATTCCCACCAGAACACATCATTGGGGGAGGACGGGGAGGGGAGCCTCAGGCATGCTTCTGTCCTTGGAACAGGCCCACTGTGTAGCCCACAGGAAGGCCACCTCCTCCAAGAAGCCTGCACAGAAGTGAGCAACAAGAATGCCAGTCATGGCTGACTTCCTTCAAATGGCCCAGGCAGCCCAGACCCACGACTATGGCTCCACTAGACCCCATGGTGGTCAGCATCTGACCCTGGGTTCTGGAGGCTGCCTTCCTGATCCAGCTTCTCTGCCATCCATCTGAAGCCCTGCCTGGACACAAACCACACCTGAGACTTGTAATCTCTGGGACTCAAACCTGCTTTGCTCGGGCGACTCCCCGCTCCAGCGCTTGTCCTCAAAGGGAGGAAAGGCTTGGCGGCCATGGGCTCTGTGCACCCGGAGGTCAGGGCTGACTACTCTCCTTACAGAAATGCTTATCCCGTGGTATTCAGTTGGGGCTTTCCCCTCCAGGACTCACACACAGGTACCTGAGGTGTCCCCTAGACAGCCCAGGTCTCCTTGATCAGTTGTCTAATTGTCCTCCTTTCCCTCTTAACCAACTTGATACAAGCTAGAGTCCTTTGGGAAGAAGGAACCCCAGCTAAGAAGGTGCTCCCACCAGACTGGTTGGTGAGTAAGCCTGCGGCTCATTTTCTTGATAGATGATTGAAATGAGCTGGCTCAGCTCACAGTGGGCAACGTCAGCCCTGGTTTGGTGATCCTGGGTGCTACATAGCAGGCTGAGCAAGCCATGAGGAGAAAGCCAGTAAACAGCACTTTCCATGGCCTCTGCATGCGCCCCTGACTCCAGGTTCCTGCCCTGTTCGAGTTCCTGCCCTGACTTCTTTCCGTGATGGACTGTGCTGTGGAACTGCAAGCTGAAATTAAACCCTTTCCTCTCCGAGTTGCCTTTGGTCATGGTGTTTTATCACAGCAATAGAAAACCTATGACAATGAATGAACAAGTGATGGTGAATGAGTGGGTCAATGAGTAAATGAAAGCAGAATGAGTGGATGGCTCAATGAATGGAATGGGTGAATGAATGAATGAGTTGATCGCTCAATGAATGGAATGGGTAAATGAATGAATGAGTGGCTGGCTCAATAAACGGAATGGGTGAATGAATAAATGAGTGGTGAATGAGTTGATGAATTAATGAATGAGTGATACATGATCATGTTCCCTGATGCCTCCCTCTGTCCTAGCAGCTTGTGGTGGCCATCCACTCCAGAAGGACGACACTGGTCCATGATGCCCAGTGTGCTGTCTAACACCCCAAGCCTCCTTCAGTCTGCTTCTGTAATGAAGTGGCATTAAACCACAAGCAGTATCTGTCTTATTAAATTAAATCAAGTTCCTAGTGGAGAAGTTTAACATCGGCTGAGCTCTTGGCAGCTGTGCATGGGTTCTTGAACACTCAGGCAGCCTGAAATGCCCCAGCCTGGCCTCTGTGACCCCCAAACCCACCTTGTGTGGAACCTGAAAGACCTGCCCCACCCCCAGCCTCTCCCTAGCTCCACTGTTGGAGAACAGGCTGTATTCTTCTGAAGCGGTGCTGGTATTGACTTAGAGGGGCAAGGGTGGAATCGTTTATCATTCAATTAACGGTGTCAGCAGAGCCATTATTTAAATGACCAGCTGCACGTGTGATCAATCTTTAATGAAACAATAATGTGCTTCCCAGTCAGTGTGTGCCAGCTGCCTCGAAACCCTCTTTGGTATGAATAATAAATGCAATGGGCTCTGCCGGTGGGCGTCTGTGGGACGACCCTTGCAAGACAGCTCAGATGAGATCAGTGGTGCTGGAGAGGAGGGGCTGCTAGTATGCACAGCACTGAGTCTGCTCCAGCCCCGCCACTGCAACAGCACCAGACAGGGGCCAGCTCCACTTTCAGGTAGGCATGATGCCTCAACAGGCAGGGAGTCTAACTCCAGCCTCATCTCCCTACGGGGTCTTGGTTGATATTCTCCCCCACCACTGACCCCTAATTTCTCCACCTGAAAGGAAGGAGTTGGGCAGGCTGGACCCCCCCAAGGGTGTTTTACATTTGTATTTTCAGCACTGGGTTATTAGAAAAGAAGGATGAAAAAAAAAGAAGAAGGGTGAGCAGGTGAATGGCCAGCTGCAGGGAGATGCGTAGGGGCCTCCACCCAGCGGCTTCCCCAGGCTCCACCTGTGAGCACACATGTGCTGGATGGACATCTGGCAGGCTGCCAGGCAGAGCCAGCTACCAGTCAGTAGGACAGCACCCCCTGTGGGGATCTGCTCCCTACTCCCTTCAGCCAGGGCTCCTCTCAACCTCTCTCCTGGGACTTCCAGGAGAATCTCTCTGCCTCATCCTGCAAATGAACTCATTACAGTCTATTTTCCAAAACAAACCTTTCATAAATAATCAGGTCAACTTTACCACATTTGCTTGGATGCTGTCAGTTTTTATAACCCTTCCTTATTGCCATCATAATTAAATAGCTAATTGTGAGGTTCACTTACTGTCTGGCTCACCTCAGAGGGCTGGGGTCCTGTCTGTCTTCACAGCCCCACCTCCCTATGCCCAAGGCAGTACTAGGCATGTTGACATTGTGAAAATAAATATTTGTTGAATAAACATTTCTAGTAAAACTTTTATTGGTTGAAGAAAAAAATAAAGCAGCATCCAGCCAAGACAAAACTGTACCAGACAAAGTCTCTGCCTCCTGAGACAACTTTAAAGAACATGGAAAATAAGAGAAGAAAAAAAAAACTGGACAAAACCAATCTAGTAATGACCTGGACATCGGATAAAAAGCACTCATGCAGAAGAGGAGGCAGGACCAAAGCTCTACTTTCTGCCTGGAGAAAGTCTTCAAGTTGCATTGAAGTGAGGGGAGTCCTGCATCTCTCCTCCAAAGTGCAGGAAGCAGCTGAGGGTCCAGGGAGGACTATACAGCTGGAGCCCCTGAAACAGATCACCAAGGAGGCAGAGGGGGCTGGGAGTGGCTCGGCAAGTAAGAACTCAACACGCAAGTGTGAGGACCTCAGTTCAGACCCTCAGCACCCGGGAGAGATGCCAGGGAGGGCCACGCACATCTGTAAGCTCAGGGTTCACGGGAGTGAAACAAGATGGAAGGATTGCTGGGGCTTGTTGGCCTCCAGCTTGACCAAAAATGTCCGAGCTCTAGGTTGAGTGAGAGACCCTGTATCGAAGGCAATAGAGGAAGACACTGGAAGTCCTGCTCCGGCCTCCCCATGTGCACCCATGAAGTCAGCAGACAGTCAGCAGGGATGTGTGCTCAGGCTACTGGGGCCAAGGAGAAGAAAAACACTGGGAGCTCAAACCAAGTGAGGACATGGGGCTGATCCCCTCAGCCAGGGAATAGGTCCATAAGCTACAGGGCACCAGTTGCAAACACAGGAGGAGGTCTCTGGGGTCAGGAAAGTCACCCCTAAACTAAACATTGCCCTAGGTTCATCTGAAAGTTTAGAAAAACGTGGACAGTGGGGACCCAGCTCATGGAGTTTTAGAGAGGAGCAAGGACTATCAGGAATGCGGCTAGGGCCATTCATGTGAAATTGTGGCCAAGAACCTGGCTTCATTCTGCCTATGTCATAAGAACCTGAGTGAAGCTGAATTGAGAGATGATGGGCCGCTCCATTTAGCAGAACAAATTTCAGGACATGGGAGCCCAGGATGGTGTAGAAAAGCAGTTGTGATTGACAAAGGACCCAGCACCACTGACAAGCACCTCACACACGGCACTGGAACAGCATAGAAGGCAGAACCACACCTCTCAGAGGCTCCATCTGTGAAGAATCACGAGAAAGCCTAACCCAAAGCATGTCTCTGTCTGTCCCCACGTGTTTCCCTGGGTCAGTATGCAGAAGGTAATGCAGTTTCTTGAGCTTGCAGCAGAACTTGGCAGTGTCGTCCATGTGGTACTGGTTTCAAAGACATGGAAGATGCGGGATTGAGAGAGGCATGGACAGTAACTGAGGACAAGCAATGTGTAGCAGGGTCAGAGTCCCTGCAGAGATGCCCTGAGTAGCTGTGTGTGAAGCTGAGAAGCTGAAGTCTAAGTTGCAATGGAAATCCCAAGATACTGGAGATGCCAGGGCTGTAGAGTGTATACCAGGGAGAGAGCAGTGTGCAAGAGGGTGGCCAGGAGAGAGTCTGTGTGTGCTCCAGGGGATATGGTGCCCTCTTCTGGTCTCCACAGGTGCCTGCACATGCACACACACACACACACACACACACACACACACACACACACACACATGCAAGTGAGAGGAGAGAGACAGAGGACAGAGAGAATGACCACCAACAAACCCCTGGCAGACAACAGTTTAAAATCATGTGCCTAATAAGAACTCCCACTGGATACAGAAATCTCAGAGACCCATTGCAAGCCAGCCAACAGCCAATGAAATAATGGTCAAAGGATTTGAATAGCTTCCCAAGCAAGCTATCCACATGAAAAATGTGCAAGCTGAAGCAACTCTGGCCAGCTGGAGCATGGCAAACATGGCTCTGGCAGGCCTCGCCTTTCTCCCCCATTCCCTCTGCCTTGCTAAAAAACATTAGATTAAATTCCTAAAGCTGCCCCAAGGTCTGTTCCTTTATTTGGCCACTTCCTCCTCCTTAGGCTGACTACTATCAAAGTATTGAAGTCCAGCAGTTAAAAGCCCCCTTTGGCTCACCTAATTAACCTGCCCAATTAAAATTAAACACCTCATCCTAACACAGGGTTTCCCCCTTTACTTTTATAAATCACCATTTTCCTAGGGGCCATGTCTGTTTCCTCTCTATCCAGAAGCAGTTCTTTGTCCCCAATCCTGGACAAATACCCCCACCCCCTCTCCCTTGTTCCTTTCCCCTTCTTCCTCATCCTCTATCTCCTGTCTTTGTCTCTTACTTCCTGCCCTCTGTCCCTCTGGGGCAAATAAATCTCCTTTGTGCTGAGAACTTTGTCTTGGGGCCCTGGCTGATACTGATCCCTTTACAGGTAAAGATGCTCAGTATCACAGAAATGCACATTATGAACACAGCGGACATCACTGAACACCCATCAAACAGCTGTATTCTGGCTGGTTCGATAAGCACGGGGATCTAAGTTTGGATCTCAGAACCATGCAGCTGGACATGATCATATGCATCTGTAATCCCAGTGCTCTTACTTCGAGGTGGGAGGTAGAGACAGGAGAATCCCTGGAAGCTCGTGGGCCAGCTAGCCTGGTGTGCACAGCAGCCAACAGCCAAGCAGACCTCTCCTCAAGCAGGGAGGAAGGCAAGGACCAACACCCAAGGCTGGCTTCCGACCTCCACATGGGTACTGTGACACATGCACATGCCCCATACACACACACACACACACACACACACACACACACACACCTAAAAATAATAATAATAATAGTCGCATTAACAGGCTTTTCTAAGTAGTCTGTTAGATTCCCCAACCAGACCAAGCAGCCATGCAGATGTGGACAACCCAAAAGCCTCCAATTCTGCTCTTGAGAGGCACACGCTACAGCAGACTGGAAATTGCTGGGAAACTTCTAGAAGCCCACTCTTCCACTCAGACACGTTCACCCAGAACTATGGAATCTGTGTCCATGGAAAGCCTCACAATCCAGCTCCTGCTAGCTTTCTCATGTTAGTCAAAAACATGCGAACAGCTCCAATGACTATCTACAACTGATCCACCCACCCACAGACCCCTGCTCCTCATGAAGCAGGACCAACTCCTGATGGCCCGCACAACACTGTGAGTCACAGCAGCATCGTGCTGACAGAAGGGAGCCACAGGCTCAAACTACTGAAAATGCAAGCAGATCTCTAGAGGCCGGAAGCCAGTCCAGGAAGCTGGAGGGGTGGATAGAAGGGAAGGAGAGAGGGAGAGGTGATGGCACAGGAGTCTCAGGGAAGGGAAGGGGCCATTTATCATCATGGCACAGGCACCAATTCATGAGAAAATATCTACAAAACTCAAAAGACTGTGATCAGGAGCAGCCCATGGGATCAGGCTCCCTCAGTGTGAAGGACAGAAGACACACAGCACAGGCACGCTATGGGATGCTAGCTTGTTTTGGTGACCAAGGAAGGCCCTGTTGTTGTGGAATATTAGTAGAAGATGTGTTATATTTGTTTATGCTGAAGAACATTTGTTTAATGATGCAAAGATGTGTTGCATTCTTTCATGTTGCATTTGTTTAACTCTATGAAGTTGTGTTGTTTTGCCTGTCTAAAACACCTGATTGGTCTAATAAAGAGTTGAACAGCAAATAGCAAGGCAGGAGAAAGGTCGGGGAGGCTGGCAGGCAGAGAGAATAAATAGGAGGAGAAATCTGGGAAGAGAAGATGGGGGAGAAAAAAAGAGGAGGACATCAGGAGCCAGGCAGCTGTACAGCCAGCCATGGAGTAAGAAGTTAAAAAAAAAAGTATATAGAACAGTGAAAGGTAGAAGCCCAGAGGCAAAAGGCAGACAGGATAATTTAAGAAAAGGTGGCTAGAAACAAGCCAAGCTAAAGCTGGGAGTTCATAAGAAAGAATAAATCTCCATGTGATTATTTGGGAGCTGAGCGGCAGGCCTCCCAAAGAGCAAAGAGAAAAAAAAAACAAAAAAACAAAAAAAAACAAAAAACAAAACAACTACAGCCATCCTTGACTTTCTTTCTATCTGTGGTAAATTTGTGCCACTCGACTGTACCTTCCTTTGTTTTCCAGGATGTTGGGGATGTTACACTCTTCCAGCGGCCACAGGTCACTCCTCTGCGTTCTCCTGAGCCTCCCACGGACAGGAACTGGTCATGGCATCTGAGATCTCATGGGAAGCCCTCTCCAGCTCCTCCAGTTTTAAAAATTTTAACATGGAATATTTGGGGTTACAAATAAAACTGAAAATTCTTGGCTTTGTGATTCAAGGGAGACACTGAGGCAGACAGTGGATGGAGTTAGTGCCGTGGCCGTATAGGAAAGCATTCAGCAGCGTGGTGGGAACTCTAATGAGAGTTCAGAGCCAGGAAGCAGAGTGTGTGTGGGGGGGGAGGGGGGGAGTCCCTTAGAGGTCTCCGAGGAAGGGGGAGGGTTCCATGGCACAAGCCTGCAGCCAGCTGTCCCTGATTCCTGGGCAGCAGGAAGAAGGGAGGGAATTCCAAGGAAAGAATGAGGGGGATAAGGTGGAAGGGGAGATCTGGTTGTGATGTCTCAGTATCTGGGTGCAGAATGTGCTACCCTCTGATAATCCCAAGTCTGGTCACCTGGTCTATGAACTTCCTTGGGAATAAAGAATGGTGTCTGTCATTCCCTGACATCCAGGCACCTGGAGAATCTGTTTACAGACCAGGTGGGATTATCAACAGGAACCCCAGAATCAACCTTGAGGATGGAGATAGAGGACTGAGGATGAAACAGAGGGCTGCAGATGGGAGTAACTTCAGCAGCCTCTGGTCTAACAGAAGCCACTTGAATTAAACCAAGATTAAATGTTGCCTTTGGTGATGACATCAATGACCCTGAGACACTCTTTTACCAGCTCTGCAGCAGTGGAGAGGCTAAAATCTTGTAGGTGTGGTACCCGGTAGAGTACACTGTAGCTTCCAAGAATGACATATTGGAATGCATCTGCCACATGTAACTAGAGAGACATATCTGTAACATCCCTATGCACAAAGTCATGGGTTCAGGATCATCAATACTCATTAAAAATTGTAACCATAACAGATTAAAACAAAGGTGTTATTCCCATCTAAATACACAGCTTTCAGGCAAAGGCCCTCCAGGCTGCCAACTCCTGACAGCCTCATCCTGGGCATATCTGCCTGGAGAAGTGGGGCAGCCTCTGAGGATGACCTCAAATTTGAGGAGTGATATCTGCCCAGCATGTGTCCTTGCACCTGAGGTAGGAAAGAGACAAAAACCTCTCTTGGTTCGAAAGTAAAAATAGCAGACCACAGCAATCCAGGGCACGGTGGAGGCTATAATTAAAGAAGTGGAGGTGGTTCCTTCTGAAGCCTGCTGGAGGGCCAGAGGGAGCAGGCTGGTGTGTGGGGGTGATGATGTAGAGGAGGGGAGGGCTGGCCTCACAATCTCACGACTCCCAAGTGCCCAGGAACCAGGCTAGAAGAAGGCTGCAGGAAGAACGGACAGTAAGAGCACAGGCTAGAGCAATTTTGCAAAGTGCTTAAAAACGCGCGTCTTCTGGCCTGCAAGTCACTGTCCAAGATATATAACCTTTGCTGTGCAAGGGGAAAGAGTTGCATTGGATTTTTGGTAAAAATAGTAAGAGTAATTTTGTTCAAGCTCCTGCAGCAGAGGGGGGAGTGTGGTAGGACTGAGCTCCACTCCAATGCAGAAAAGTAATAGATGTTTGGAGTGAGAGCAGAGCGAGAGAGGGGAATCTACAGATGGATTAGACACTGGAGGCAAGGCCTGCCTTAGAGACACTCTTGATAAAGGTGGGACACCGTGTGAGATGTCAAGGGCTAGGAATGAGACTGGGACCAGAAACCAGAAGTGGAAGAGTCACAGCAGGATAGGACCATGGATGGCCAAGGTCAAGGTCTGGCTGAGAAGGAGGCTCAGAGGAGCCTGACCCAATTAAGCCTTACTGGAGTCACCTCCACTGTGGCCTGGCCCAGGAATGGGGTACTCAGCACCTAGAGAAGAGGGTGCTGATGGAAGAGGGCCTTGATACAGAAAAGGGAAGGAGTGAACAGCCTGTGTCAGGATCCTGTCTGTCTGCAATGCTGACCCCTGGCCTTGTACCTGAATCTTGGCTGAGCTTGGGTGCGTCCTTTACTGTCTTGGTTACCTTTCTCACAGTTTTGACAAGACCTTGCCAAAAACAACTTCAGAAAGGAAGCGTTTGTCCTGGCTCACGGTTTGAGGTGCATCCATGATGGTGGAGGCGTGGCAGCAGGGCCACGGGGTGGCGAAGAGTCAGAGGGTGAATGCTGCCCTTGGTTCCTTGTCTCTCTTTCATTCAGTCTGAGACTCCAGCCCAAGGGATGGTACCACACATGTTAAGGGTCAGTTTTACCTGCTCAGCTAAACCTTTCTGGAAATACCCTCAGAGATATGTTCTCTTTTAATGACATCAATTCCAGATTTTCTGCCTATTTTTTAAGGGGTTTTGCCTGCCTGTATGTATGTGTACCATATGTGTGCCTCGTACCCAAGAAGGTCAGATAAGAGTGTCAGATCTACTGGAACTAGAGTTGCAGATGTCCATAAACCATGATGGGCCTCCAGCCTGGGTCCTCCAGTATTCTAAACCACTGGGCCATCTCTCCAATCCCAGTTTCTTCCATATATATTGGTTTTTCAAGACAGGGTTTCTCTGTGTAGCGCTGGCTGTCCTGGAACTCATTCTGTAGACCAGGATGGTCTTGCTTTGTAGATCAGCCTGGCCTCGAACTCACAGAGATCCATCTACCTCTGCCTCCCGAGTGGTGGGGTTAAAGGCGTGCACCACCATGCCCAGCTTTTAAAAACATTAAAAAAATATTTTAAGTAAAAGAAGTAGCTTTAAGACCCCTGGAGATTCAAGATTGAAGGTTAAGGTTGGAAGCCCATGACTGGAGAAGTTGGAGACTGGAGGTTAAAGGTTGGAGGCTAAGGGTTCCAGGAAGTTGATGGTTGGTGGAGGTTACAAGATAGAAGTTGGTGGTTGGGGATAGAAGGTGGACGGTTGGAAGTCGAGGGCTGGAGGCTTGAGGCTGGACAGCAAGGATTAGAAATTGCTGAAGGTTGCTCTTTTTAAGGCTGAGGGGATGAAAGTGGCAGTGGAGAGGCCAGGCTGCTGGGCTAGGAGGGGTCAGGTCAGCCGCTTGCTGCCCCAGACACTTTCCACTTTCTGGGGCTGCCATACAAATAACTAAGACTGGGGGTGGAGTTCAACACAGCAGGCATTTCATGTCATGGTGTGGGTAGCCAGAAACCCCAAGTCAGAGGGACTCTGGGGTCCCCCAGGCCTGACCAAGGGTTTTGCACTGCTACCCACGCACACTTCAGCTGTATTCCCCAGTCTCCGCTCCATCTTACCTGGCTATCTTCCTACATAACACGTCCATGTGTCTCCACATCTCTCTCCTTATAAGCCCTTACCATAACCTGCAGGATCAGAGAGGCTCCTTTCCCAAATAAGGTCACATTTGCCCCTCACAACCACCGGGTTAGGATTTCATGTATACTTCACGGGTACAATTCAACTCTACCACACTCTTACATGTGTGACTGGCTTCCTGTTCTTGGAACCATAGTGGTCAGGACACCCACTGCTTGTCCCTGGGTGAGAACTCTCCAGCATGGTAAACCTCTGGACAACCATCCACAGGCAAGGGGCTGGGCTCCAGGTGACACCCAGGACAGATTCATGGCTCTTCCATTCTAAGAGCCTAGTGCTGGCCCAGAAGCCTGACTGGATGAGGGCTGGAGGGGAGCTTCTCTTTAGATCTAGGACACACACAGCACCTGCCCTGGGCTGGGAATACTGCTGGAAATGTGCTTAACTTCTGTGGGCCTGACCCATAAGAAAAGCTGGCCAGCACCTGCTGTCGACATCATTCTAAGCCCTGAGAATGGGCCCAGTCATTCCGGTACTGTTGGCTAATACTGGAAATAATGAGTGCCTTGGTGAGTTGAAAATAGCCCCCAAGGAGCCCTTGTCCCAGTCCCTATGATCTGAGATTATGTTCACATGTCAAAAGGACACTGTAGGTCATTAAGATATGGCCTCCAGAAAAGAAGAGGCCATCTTAATTATCTCATTCATTTGTCAGCTTTCAGGCACTATAGTGAAATGCCTGAGGCAATTAGCTTTGTAAATGGAGAAAGGGTTTATTTAGCCCACAGTTTTGTTCATGATTGAAGAGGGCCACCTTGGAGAGTATAGAAGACAATTGCTGTGGGATGTTCTGTATGGCAAATGTGTTGCTAATAAAACACTGATTGGCCAGTGGCTAGGCAGGAAGTATAGGCGGGACTACCAGAGAGAATTAAAAGAACAGGAAGGCGGAGGGAGTCACTGCCAGCCACTGCCAGGACAAGCAGCATGTGAAGATGCCAGTAAGCCACGAGCCACATGGCAAGGTATAGATTTATGGAAATGGATTAATTTAAGCTATAAGGACAGTTAGCAAGAAGCCTGCCACGGCCACACAGTTTGTAAGCAATATAAGTCTCTGTGTTTACTTGGTTGGGTCTGAGCGGCTGTGGGACTGGCAGGTGAGAGAGATTTGTCCTGACTGTGGACCAGACAGGAAAACTCTAGCTACAGACAATGACGAGGTGTGTCAGAGTAGAGGAGAGGGTACAGGCATTATCCCACAATCCCTCTGGAGTCAGTACCCTAATGCCCTCAGGATTTCCTATAGAGCTCCACCTGACGGAAGTTCCACTGTCCAACATTACAGCCCTGGCTCTCAGGGGTTTTGAGCCCCTCCTGCCACTCAAGGCCAAGAAGAAGAAATGCCTTTGCTTCCCAAACTGGCAGAGCAAGCCCCTTCACAGCAGGTGACTCCAGCTCTGCCTCACTCAAGTCTTGCTAGCAACTGGAATTCTTAGAGCTGTCCTGGGTCTTGTGCATGCTGTAAGCCTCTGGGAGGGCAATGGGTGGATGGATGGATGGACAGCCTCTTGCAGAACTCCAGGAGTGAGTACATCCAATGTTGGTTTCTTCACCGAACATAAAAATTCTCTACCAGGGCTTCCTGAGTCTATTTAACTAAGTATTAAATCTTAAAATTAATTTACCATGAAAGCTGCAAATCCCCTTTGTACAAAGTCAAAGGCGATGGCTGGGTTACTTGGACAGTGAGAGGCACACCACTCGTGTGCTCCCTGAAGCTTCGAGTGCTAAAGTCACAGAGTTTGTGTCTAGACAATCAGAAAAGCCCTCCCTAGGACAAAATCAGCTAGTGGGCCCAGCCAAGGACCAAGCTCCTCCATCTAAGGGGGACGATGATGGTGAGGAGCTGGGATGGGTCTCATTAAAAGGGCTTCATGCAGTGAACACAGTGGGCTACAGGTGAGTGTCCTAAAGAGATCTGTGCCAGACCGCTGCGGGCTCCTCTTCACATCTGCAGGACCAGAACACACCCAGGGCAGTTAATGTTCCAGAGCTCTCACTATGTGCTAAACAAGACTGTGATTGTATCCAAGTCTCTTGGGAACTCATATGCAGACACAAAGGATGCTCCCATTCAATGGATGGAGGAACTCAATCATGGAGGTCAGTCACCAGCCTGAAGTCTTAGCATCAGCACCAAGGAGGCAGGACCTTCGCTGCCCTGGACCCCAGTGCCACTGGGGCCTCTGGTTGCAAGACCCAGACCTCCAGATTCCAAGACACAACTTCAGTTTCCCTCAATTACCTCATATATAGATCCTCGTCAACCTAATACCAACACCACACCCCTGGTACGCCCTGTCCAGCAGTTGGCTTCGTTTCTTTCCATAGTAAAGGGAGATTTTTCTCTACAGTTTTAAATTTAATCCTTAAAATATTTTCAGTTTTTAAAAATCATTTCGAGATGATAATATAATTACACCATTTCCCCCTTCTCTTTCCTTCCTCCAAACTCTCCTTTATAACCCTCCTAGCTCTCTTTCAAATTCATGGCCTCTTTTCCTTAGTTGTTTCTGTGTTCTGCATTTATTTCAGTGTGTGTGTGTGTGTGTGTGTTCCGAAATAAATATATACAGTCTTCAGTCTGTATAATGTTACTGACATGTTTGTTTTCAGGACTGGCTGTTGGGTACTGGATAAACAATCGGTGTGCTCTCACCGGGGAGCTATTTCTCCTGCCCTCAGCCCTCCTTAGCTGCCTGTAGTTCTGTGTGGAGTGTGGAGGCCTTGTGGCTTTCTCCCATCGCCTTCGGCATGACTTCCGTTATTGTCTTTTCAGCTCCTGCTTAGGCAGCCATGTTGGTGAGACTTCACAGGCGTAGCTTCTGCCATTACTGGGAGACGCAACCTCACAGCTAAGTCCCTGATCCTCCGGCTCTTAATCTTTCCATCTCCCCTTCCGCCATCATCCCTGAGCCTTAGCTGTAGGAGTTGGGTTGTGGATGTAGCTGTTGGGACTGGGCTCCACAACTGGGCTGTGGTTTTCTAATGGTCTCTGTGGCAAAGAGAAGTTACCCGGATGAGGGGTGAGGACAATACCCCTGTGTGTATGAAGATAAATATTTAGAGTGTAGTTAAGGATTATGCTATTTTTAAAGTGCTGCTGATTAAAGTTTTAGGCTATCCTCCAAAGTCCACGATTTCACTAACCCTGGGTATTTGGCTAGGTTTCCAGTACTGGCATGCTCTGCCTCTCGTTGATCAGGTTTTAAGAGAGCTGTTGGTTACTGCAGAGGTCTGTGTGCCACTGCTGCACCCTTAGGTTATCGTGCTGTGCTGGTCAGTGAGGTTCATAAGCATCACCACTGGGTAGGACTGTTGGTTGAGGTTCATGAGCATCACCACTGGGTAGGACTGTTGGTTGAGGTTCATAAGCATCACCACTGGGTAGGACTGTTGGTTGAGGTTCATGAGCATCACCACTGGGTAGGACTGTTGGTTGAGGTTCATGAGCATCACCACTGGGTAGGACTGTTGGTTGAGGTTCATAAACATCACCACTGGGTAGGACTGTTGGTTGTCTCCTTCCTTTGGATGCTTCTGGTACCATGAAAGCCAGTCCTCAGGGAGAAGGCCTTCATGTCAATTCCAGATGTGTTTGAAGTGCAGGGTGTCCTCAGCAATAGAGAATTACCTTCTACCTCTGGGAGGTAGCCAAGGGCAATAGCATTAGGCTGGATGTTTGAGGAGTCACTTGGAAACCCTGACCGACAACTCAAAAGAAGGCTCTTCATACCTGTGGTTTACGTTAGATGATCTTTGCCTCTTGGAGAGAACATTGTTAATCCAGACATTGAGTTATGTATTGAAAGAAGGGATGAGATGGATACTGCATTTGCCTACCAAGGACCTTACCTGACTGTTGCTCCAAAAATGCCTGTCACCCAGGCCTACCTACACATGACACAGTTGGCCCCAAGACCTCTCATTGTCTAGCTATGGAAGAGCCCTTCTATGTCAGCCCCAACATGGGACAACGTTATTCCCCACCTTGAGTTAAGCTCCTGTCTCTGTTAGAGTCCTTCTACTCTGGCTTGGGGAGAGTACATATGCCAGTATAATCTTCCTATGCCTCATCGCTCCCTTTCTAATTTCTTGGATTGATGTTCCCAGAACACCCCAAGTTGAGGCAGCTCAGGAAAGCTAAAGGTCTTGTGGTAGTGATCTATGCCAGGAAAGGAGGCCTCACGTAACCATTTTGGTATGTGGGTCCCAGCCAGGGAAGTTTGTGCTCTGCTTGTATCCCCCGTGAAAGCAGAATATGTCTAGCCCTTTACTCTGAACAAGAGCTGAGAAACTGAGCAAGTGGAGGAGGAGGCTTCCATGGAACTTCCTGGATGTCCCTGAACAAAATTCTGAAAGTGTGGCCGAATTCCTTCCCCCTCCCAACCATTCTGTGAAGCATCACCCTCTTTTGACACTCAAGAAAAGTGGTCCCAAGACATGCCAGCTTTACCAAGGTCACTTGTCTATTGAACAGCAGGGACACCACTGGAGGCTAGACTAGTCAACTTCAAAACTCAGTTCTTAACAGGGATTTATTAAGAGGCGAGGAATATTGCTTGGGGACAAAGGTGTTTCCAGGGTGGTAGCAGGCCCTTGCTACCAAAGGAGGAAGAGAGATGGGGTTGCCATCTGTTATGGTGAATGCCATGGGGTCTGAAAGAAGTACCCACACCTTTTCCATCTCTCCTTCCATCTTTCCTTTCCTCCTTTACAAACGCTCATTAACCTCAAGAGAATGCTTTGCTTCATTGCCAAAACACGGTCTCAAGTGTCTCTGTGGACTAACTTGTTTGCTGATATTTCCCTAGCCCCATGGGGACAGGGTCCTAAGAAAGAGGCTGATGGGAAGGATAAATAGAAACAAATCCCAAGACTATAAATGAAAAGCAGGATTGGATGTCTGAGTCAGCACCAGGCTGAGCAGAATGTGAGTGTTGAACAAAATAAGAGCCCTGGGTTAGACCAGACCTGAGCCGTGACTAAGCAGCACACAGTTGGAGATAAGGCTGTGGTGGAAGACAGAGCTGGTCCTCAGGGACAGCCCTGGTATGTCTTGGTTCTGACTGCAGCAGTACACAGGTGGTTCATCTTCTTCTGCATCTGGGTTTCTGAAGGGTCCCAGCCATCCAGCAACAGGAGAAATAGAGCCTGTTCCAGGCTAAGTGTGGCCAAGTCACACACCAAGATCTAGGCCACACAATGTCCGCAACTGGGAGGTCACCACAGGCTGTCTTGTCTTCAGAGCCTGGGAGACAGAGACGGAGTGGACACTTGGCCTAATAAAGACCAAATTCACAGGTGTGATGACCAAATGTTCTGGCCCATGGTTGCTAGGGAGCAATTCTTCCACAGACCCGGGGTAGGTCTGTGTTGGCAAAGCTGGGTGGCCCAGGCTGTTCTCATTGTGGTAACTGTCTCAAAGCTTAGGAAAATATGGTCCTGAATTGAGGACCAGATTTTGTCAGAGCAAGGCCCACTCACTCCTCAGTGTGGCATCCCGTTCTCAAACCTCACTGATTGGGCATGGTGTGGGCACATTGCTCTGGGCACCCTCCCTCCTTTGCTGCAGGAGTTCCCATGGGGCTTTGCTGTGTAACCTCATTGCGGTAACTTTGGGGACAGAATAATTGGAGCTGCTAACATTTGCAGAATCCACTTGAACCTACTCACAGTGCTAATTAAGATGATTCACTGCCGGCTCGCAGGCGTTCCGTTGGGTTTAGCACGTTCTGGCCATTCCTCACTCTGAAGCGAATACACTGCCCAGGGCCTCTCCGTACCAGGCTCCTAGACTCAGTGGGGCTTATTCACCTTCCCAGGAAGATCTGGTTCTGAGGGTCCCATCTCCCAGTAGCTTTGTCCAAGATAGAGCCGTCTCTTTGGACCCCCTCCCCATCAGCATTCAATACTTCATATTCTTGTGTTTCTGTCCTTGTTGACCCCAAAGAGTTATGACAGTCCCATATTAAAATTACTGGGTTCCTGTTAGGACTCTGGTCCTGTGAATGACGCATTTGGAGATGGGGAAGTATGTAGGAGTGGGGTTTTTAGAACAGTGACAAGTAGATGATTGAAGGAACGGTCCTCAAGGCAGTAGAAGAGTCAGGCTGGAGTGAAATAACCGGAGGGGTTGAGGAGGGCCTGGAGCAGAGAGCTTTACACATCTCAGCAGAAAGTGAGGACTAGGCCAGGAAGCCAGTCTGGGGCATCTTAAAGAGACAGCCATCAGAGGGAGATGGAACATGAGTGTGAGTGGGCTATGTGAGGACGTGGCCTCCTGGGTGCAGCTGCAGCCTTTGGAAGACACTAGGGCTGAAACCTACTTCAAACGCTCTGACTGCCCACACAGGTGTGAGCTCACCGGACATGGAAGCCAAATGCAGTTCCATACCTACCGCCCAGGACAAGGAGTCAGGAGCATAAGGAGGTGGGCTGATTGACCAGCAGGAGATGAACTGGACCCTGAGAGTAGGTCAAGAGAGATCCCGGGGTAGGGAGTCTGTAGTCCTCTAGGTCAGGAAGGCAGAAGGTAGCTGAGACTGGGGGACCTCCCAGGTGAGGAGCTCTGAGAAGCAGGGCCACGACTCCTCAGCTTGAGAGGAGGAGAGCTGGGAGGGGCCCCTGGGCCAGATGATAAAGGACCTAAGACTTCTGGCTGAGGCGTTTTAAGACTTAAGTAAAACGCACAAACCCAATGCATTCTATTTTGCAGCATAAGCTTTATGATACATAAAATAGCATGAATTCATTATGGGGGAAATTGGAGGAGAAACAGTGTTGGGCTGACATAAAATGACCATGCCCCCCACGACATGTGGATCCCAACCCTGTGAGTACCCTTAAAAGGGAGGGACAATATAGATACATAATTAAAGATCTGGGGTCAGCAGATTTGCCTCTATTACTCAGTGTCACCACAGGGGTCTTTATATGAGGGAGGCAGAGGTCAGAATTGGTGGGCAATTCACTGATGGCAGCCAGGTTTAGATGGTGAGCTTTGAAGATGGAGGGAGAGGTAGAACCATCTGGAAGCCAAGGCAGGGACAGGAACAGCGTCTCCCTGGAGCATCCTGCAGAAGGCAGCCCAATGACTACTGACTTTAGACCTCTAATGCTGGTGACATTTGTGGTGACATGTTACAACAGGTGTCACAAACACCCTCTCCCCAAACCCTGGCTTGGTCCTCACAGAATTCTCTTACAAGTACTTAAGATGGGAAATGTCCCTAAGCTCACTAAGCTTTTGCAAAGAGTATTTCTCCCATGTTATTAGCAAATCGTTTGTAATGACTTCTCATTATGAGCAAATTGTTTTGTTTTGTTTTGAGACTGCCTCACACAGCCCTGGCTGGTTGAGAATGGCCTTGAACTTCTCATTTCCGGCTTCTGCCTCCCAGACACTAGGACTGCAGGTGCATTCACCACACCTGGTTCATTCAGTGCTAGGGATTGAACCCAGGGCTTCACACATGCCAGGGAAGCATCCTACCAACTGAGTCACATCTCTTGCCCCACAATCAAATTTAAAAAGCAGAAGATGACGTAACTGGAGCCAGGTTTCAGGAAGAAAATGATTCATGCTGAACCCAAGCCCAGAAGCCAGAATAGTTCTTAGTAGAAGGAGCTAGGGACCAGACTGGAGTGGTGGAGGACGGAGTCACTGTTGTACAAAACGAAAAGTGAATGTTCTATTTCTAATGCCAGAGGTGCAGATAGACTCGCATTTCCCAGATCACAAGTTAGCAGGAGGCACGGGGCCCCTGTCTTCCCTAACGGGGATGCCTGGTGCTTTGTGTTCAGCTGACCTCATGGATTAGGGAGAGAGAGGGAATTTCAAACCCCAGGAGCATGGGGAATTTGGGGTAGTGACTTAGTTAGGGTTTTATTGCTGTGAATAGACACCATGACCATGGCAACTCTTAGAAAGGAAAATATTTCATTGGAGCTGACTTACAGTTCAGAGGTCTAGTCCATTATTGTCTTGGCGGGAAGCATGGCGGTGTGCAGGCAGACATGATGCTAGAGAGGGGGCTGCATCTAGATCAGCAGGCAGCAGGAAGAGAAGGACATGGGGCCTGGCTTGGACTTCTGCATACCCAAAGCATACTCACAGTGATGCACTTCCTCCATCAGGGTCACCCCCCCCATAGTGCCACTCCCTATGAGCCTTTGGTGGCCATTTTCATTCAAACCACCACATTCCACTCCCTGGCACTCATAAGCATGTGGCCATATCATAATACAAAAGGCATTCAGTCCAACTTCAAAAGTCCCCATAGTCTATCAGTCTCAACCCTGTTTAAAAGCTCAAAGTTTGGGGGTGGAGAGATGGCTCAGTGGTTAAGAGCACTGACTGTTCTTCCAGAGGACCTGGGTTCAATTCCCAGCACCCACATGGTGGCTCATAATTGCCTGTAACTCCAGCTTCAGGGGATTACACAGACATACATATAGGCAAAACACAAAATAAGACATTTAATAAAAATAAGTAATTTTTTTATTTTTAAAGTATTATTTCTTCTTAAAGTTCAAAGTCTTCTGAGACCATGGCAATCTCTTAACTGTAATCCTCTATAAAATAAAAACTAAAAGAGAGATCACATCCTTCCAACATACAGTGCCACAAGATATAAATTACCATTCAAAAAAGGAGGAAAGTGAGCATGGTGAGGAAACATTGGACCAAAACAAGATAAAAAAATAAGCTGGGAAAACTCCAAACTCTGCATCTCAACGGCTGATGCCGAAGTGTCAAAGAACCCTTCAGATCTCCAATCCTTTCAGCTTTGTTGACTGCAGCACACTTCTTTCTCTTGGGCTGGTTCCACTCCCTGTTAGCAGTTCTCCTCGGCAGGCATCCCATGATTCTGGCATCTCCAGCATCTTGGAGTCTCCAAGCTGATCCAACCTTCACTTTCATGGCTTCACACAATGTCTTCTAGAGGCCTTCATACAGGGACACCCCTGACAGATGCCTGGCCTCAACTGGCTTTCCTTACTTTCAGAGGGAGATTCCATAACCCCTTTCTTCTGTCCTTGACTCTAAAGCCAGAACTACGTGGCCAAAGCTGCCAACCTCTGCTGTTTGCTGGGGCTGGAACATGGTCCGGTTGTTCAAATACATTTTCACCAGCTTTCTGTTTTCAACAGTTTCCTTCAATGTTTAAGTTTGGCTGTCCTTGAACTCAATTCATAGATCAGGCTGGCCTCAAACTCAGAGATCCACCTGCCTCTGAGTGCGGGAATTAAAGGTGTGGGCCACCGTACCCAGTCCTAAACTTTTCTTCATTTCCTTTTCACAAGTTGGAAGCTTAGCTGGATGGAGTCTTGCTCTTAGGTCCTTTTATTCCAACTAGCAAGCTAAGCAAGGAAAACCACAAAATGGACTGTTTGTGGAGAAAAGGAACACCTGGAGGGGTAAGCAGATTAAGGAAAAACCTGATGCTAGTCGGAATAAAAGGTAGAAAGCAACCACATTCTTCTCCAAACAGTCTTTAGTCCACATACTAAAATTCTTCTCTCTGAAACCAGGCCCCCACAGTTCAAATCACCCTCAACACCACTGTCTTCCATGCTCCTTCTGGTACGGCCCACTAAGCCTCACTTAAAGTGTTCAGCTGCTTTTCTAATCCAAACTCCCCAAAACATGGTCAGGTCTATCACAGCAATACCCCAGTCCCTGGTACCAATTTCTGTCTTAGTTAGGGTTTTATTGCTGTGAAGAGAGAATGTCATGAGGCCTAGTTTGGGCATCTGAAACCCCAAAGCCCACCCCCAGTGACATACTTCCTTCAACAAGGCCACATCTTCCAATAGTGCCACTCCCTGTGAGCCTATAGCAGCCATTTTCATTCATACCACCACAGACAGGGACTAGATCAGACAGTCTGTAAGACTATCTTCCACCCCAGGAAAATTATAATCCAACAGGCACTCTGTAGGATATAGAGATAACTGATTTTCGCTCAGTTGGTGTGTCAGACATTTTGCCTTTTGTTTGGGCGGAGACCAATTCTGTAGAAAGAGCCTGGGTTTCTCTTCCGTCTCTTGAATTTATTGCTGAGTAGGTTACTTTGTTCCTCCTAACTGAAGTCAGAGTTGAAATGCATATCACCAATGTGGGCCTTTCTGTCTTCCACTCCTTCAAGGATGAAACTGAGTCTTCCTGGTTGGCACTCTTCTCGGAGTGGAGGGTGTCCCCGTTCTCCCCTCCTGTGTTTGGCCACCTTCATGCGTGTGGGCGGAGCTTCTAACACTACCATATAGGAAAGAAAGGTACAGACAGTGTCCCTCACAGGGCATGGTGGATCTTCCC
The DNA here is from genome assembly GCA_902168405.1 of Peromyscus aztecus. Lineage (NCBI taxonomy): Eukaryota > Metazoa > Chordata > Mammalia > Rodentia > Cricetidae > Peromyscus > Peromyscus aztecus. The sequence goes on along the minus strand of CABHPQ010161183.1, from coordinate 26,999 downwards.
TGAAGACATTAATCACAACTTCTGAGCAGGCACAGAGGGAAGCCGAAGACACACCCAAGAGAGGGAGGGGACAGGGCGTGGCCTTGGTGACCATCAACAACAGATTGTTCCACACTCTTGGAGATGATTCCTCTGGTCAGCAGTGTCCAAAATGGAGAGAACATCAAGGAGCTACATGCTGAACACAGACAGGCAGTGCTAGGTCTTCTCAGAACCAAAGGAGGAATGGCCACCAGATCCTGAAGGATCTGTATCAGGGAAGGAGTATAAGGAGATGGGAGGGATGGCAAAGGAAAAACTGGGGCTTGGGGGCTGGCAGTACTCCCCCAGGCCTCCACCCCGCACCAGATAAAATATTCAGTGAAGAGTTGGGCTCTGTGTGAAGTGTTCCTTGAAACTCTTGAGCATGGCCTTATTAGGAAAACAGGTCTTTATGATTAAAAGTCTCAAGATGAGATCAAACGGATTACCTAAATCTAACAGCAGGTGTCCTGATAGGAGACCCACAGGTGAGAGACATGGATAGGAAAGAAAGCTTGAGGTTGACCTGATGCATAAGTTCAGGAGCATCTGGTGCCCCAAGGCTACAGAGACAGGAAGGGCCTTCCCTTGGGGCCTCTGGAGGGAGCCAGCCCTGTTGTCCCCATTCAGACTTCTGGCCTCTAAAACCAGCACAGATCAAATCATCTCTGCTGCGGGGGTTACCCAGGGGGCAGCATCCTCACAACAGTTCAAGGACACTCCAGGGGAGGGGACAGATGTGTTGGTAACTGCCCCAAACCCCAATAGCTCAGAACGCGGGTCTGGAGGCAGTGGTATTCTACTTTGATATCTCTCCCAGAGAGACAACCCATTCTTTCAGTTCTTCCCTATGCCCTCTAACCCTTGGTGTGGTCTCTCTGTCACACGGCTCAGGGCACCACTTGTGGGAACTGTGGGCAGGATTGGGATGCACCATTCCAGAGAAGAAGGTCCCACATAGAGGTGCACAGCTGGGCCACCAGAACTGATGGTCCGTCCTGTGGGCCCAAGAACTGGTCCCTTGCCTTCTGCCCAGGATTGAGACTGAGTGTAGACAGGAGCCCCTGGGTTGATCCATGATTGGTGCCTAGTACCTGCCACCAAACATCAGCCATGTCAAACCAAAGAAGTTAATCTCCCATGGGAAGAGTCCTAAGCAGCAGTGTGGCAAATAATTTGCTACCTAGAAACTTCTGGAAGATGTATTTGATGGAATAACCACTGACTCTAGTTCTTAACCATACATTTGTAGAAAATGTCTGAACCTTCCAAATAACATAGAAATGAAGCTCACAGCTCACCTCAGATGCCACCTCCATGCTCCCCATATCCAATTAACCACACATCCCTACCAAGTCCCAGTGTGAGGTGCAAGACAGACCTGAGATTAATTTTTCATGGAGCATCAGACTGTAAATGATTTTTCTATTTACTTATGTAACTCCTACATAAAAGATGATGGTATTTAATCAAATATGGACCAACTGCAAATTACGCTAGATAAACAGTGTGAAAAAAATTCAATATGCTATTGACTGTACATATATATGTGTATATATATATATTATTGATATATATTTAAGAGTAGTAATCTATTCACATTGTTAACACTTTGTGGAATAGTTACAGATTTTGAAAACACTGGCTTGTGGCTTAGTGAAATTTTAGTGTTGTAATCCTGTTAAAATCAGGAGTATGTTGGAACACATAGTTTTTTAAATTGTGTTCCCACTCACTTCAGTATCTCTAAGTACCTAAGAAGCCTCCTAGAACCTCTCAGAAGAGTTCTATATATTTTAATCAGTAACCTTGAAGCCTTCAGCATGAGGGATCTCAGCTAGAGAGACATCCCCACACCAAGCAGCAGGCAGGACAACATCTAGAGAATTTTGGTTACCACAGCTTCTACTGGTATCTGTTAGGCCGAAGTCAGACGTACACTAAACAGAGAATCATCTAGCTCCCAAACTGTCAACAATGCTGAGGTGGGACCTGGTCCTGACTTGGTGTCTGGAGCAAATGCAGCCTTGAAGTGCCTAGAGGATAGAACTGGATGTCAAAGCAGGATTTTTCACTCTTCATGCATCTGTGTCTCCCACTGCTGGGACATTTTTCCCATCTTCCCTTTCACCTTAGCATTTCTGTCTTTAGCATACAGTCTTGGTGTGCTGGATATACCTTTATGTCAACTTGACACAAGCCAGAATCATCTGAGAGGAAGGAACCTCAGCTAAGAAAATGCCTCCCTAAGACTGGGCTGTACGCAAGACTGGGCATTTTCCTAATTAATGATTGATGAAGGAGGGCCAGCCCAATATAAGTGGTGCCATCCCTGGGCTGGTGGTCCTGGGTTCTATAAGAAAGCAGGCTGAGCAAGCCATGGGTTGCAAGTCAGTAAGCAGCTTCCCTCCATGGCCTCTGCATCAGCTACTGTTTCCAGATTCCTGCCCTTTTTGAGTTCCTGTCCTGAATTCCTCCAATGATGAATAGAGACATGGAAGTATAAGCTAAATATATCCCTTCCTTCCCAACTTGCTATTTGGTCATGGTGTTTCATCATAGCAATAGAAACCCTGACTAAGACACTTGGTATTGTTTTCAGGGATGGCCCCACTCTACCAGCTTGAACCCTCTGCACAAGGCTTCATTACAGCACTTGCTCAAGGTATTTGTTGGTTGAGCCACTGTTGGGGTGGATTCTGCTGCCCAAAAGGCTTCCCCCACCACCACACCAGCTTGTTTATTCCTGTCTTGCCACAAATTATGCCTGGCCCAGAGCCTACCCGGTTGTGGGTAGATGTTTGCTCTCTGGCTGGCTGTGTGGTTAGATGCATGAGAGAATGGATGTTTTTGTCTGTAAATGAATGGCTAGATGGGTGGATGAATAAGCATATGACAAGCAGATAGGTAGATTGCTAGAAGGATGAGTGGGTGGATGCATGGGTAGGTGGATAGATGTGGAGATGGATGGGTGGGCAAATGAATGGGTAGGAGTGGATATGTTGGTGGATGGATAGATGGATAGGAGGATGGACAGATGAATAGATAGGTGAGTAGATGGATGAGTGGGTGGTGGATGGATGGGTGAGTAGATGCATCAATAGATGAATGGATGGATGGATGTGGGGTGCCTGAGAAAAATGGTATCAAGTAAAATCCAGCATTCTTAGTTTTAGCTCAGATATTGTTATTTTTAGCATAAATGTGCATTAAATAATATATAAGATGTGTTCATGCTAAAAAACTATTTGTTGTTTATATGAAATTCAGGTTTAATTAGTTTTCTTGCAATTTTGCCTGCTGAGTCTGGAAACCCTCCCCCCCCCCCCCCCCCCCCACCCCCGGGGAACTACAGGAGGGAGAGGGAGAGGCCTCTTCTCTCTCTGCAGACACCATGGGAAGCTCTGAGGCAGTCTGAAGACAATGCAGGGAGGCTTTCACTCAGTAGCCTGTGTGCTGCCTCTGGGTCTTGAAAGCTGACAGGGTGGCCCAGACACCATAGCTCAGTGCAAGCATTTGCAGGACCCTGGGGGCCACCACTCAACCAGCCCTATTTCAAGACCCCTTTCCTTGTCTCAGTAGGTCCCACAAACCCTTAGAAAATCCCAGGCCTCCATCTGTAGAAGGGGGACTTTTGTCAAAGGCTTCTGATGACATCTCCAGGCTCCTTGCGATAGTGCTGGCTCTGCCCTTAAAGGGCTAAGAAACCAGCTGCAAAGCCTAGCTGATCCATGTGAATGTTTGTGCATCTGCATGTGTTTATGGGGCTTTGCCTATTCTGGAAACTACCTGTTAACGTTTTGGTGAATCACTGGCCCCACTACCTGGTGTGGGAGGCAGCCAGCTCACAGTAGAGTACAAATGGCTGGGGTGGGATGGAAGGGAGACTGGTCAGGAATACAGCCATGGTTGAAGGACCCTCCAAAATCCCCTGCAAGAACAAAGATAAGAAGCAGTCCCACCCACTGCCTTCCCAGATGGTCACACCCAGACAGAGCTAGTGCTGATACCCACAGCCCCTGGACTTGCAAGCCTCTCGCCTGATGTTCCCAATGTGGTAAATATCCCTGGGTGTTCTGCGCCAGCTGTGCTAAGAATACTTGCTCCACTCTGGATCCTGGGTCAGTTCAGGAAAGCTTCACACAGCTCAGCTCTAGGGAGTTGGGGCCTCTCCTGAAGAGAGGCATCAAATACATCATGAAAATAGAGGAATCAGGAGCACAGTGCACAGAGCAGTCACTGGATGCCAGACCAGGAAGAGGGAGAGAAAGTCAGTGACCCTGGTGTGACTTGAGGAGTGAGAGTAGAGGAGACACTCTACTTCTGCCCTGCCAGGCAGGGTGGAGAGGAGCTACTGTACCAACCATGCATTCTAGTCCTGGCAGAGATCTCCAGGGACCCACTCACAAACAGAACCTTGCCCTTGCCCCACCTATCTTAAGATCACCTGGGGAGCTGGAGAAAGCCTGGCGCTAGCCACCCTTTGAGCTGGGTATGCTCCAGGCATGGGTCACAGAGTTTATCCCACGGATTCCACAGGGAAGCCAGGGTATAGACCTCAGAGGCCCAGGAGGCACTGACCCAGGCCAGACCCTCATGGGGCACTCTGCCCAACCCTTGTTCCCTGAACGAAACACAGATGGTACATGCTCCACCTTCCCTCCCAGGAAAGCCCCCACCTTCCCTTGACTGTGAATAGCACAAGCCACAGGCAGGGGTGACCCTCATTTCAAGCAGGATGGCTTGGGTCCCCTCGCCTCTGGCTGCCGGTGTTGTCTGCTCGGCTGTCCCTAGCACTTAAGCTGACGGCAGCTATCGCTCCCAGCGAGTGTCCAACTTACTCTCTGCATAGTTTCCGGGACTTAATGATCTTTCTCTGCCGAGTTGTAGGAAATGAGAAGTGAACTTGATGTGGGAGATCAGCTTGCCCTGAATAAAGGAAATCAGACCCGGAACCTCGCCAGGGCCTCAGTTCTGCAGGTGCAGACTCACATCACTTCCCATCACCCACAGTCGAGGTAGGGCCCCAAAGTAGAAAACCTTTCCAAAAATAGACCTCAGTAACAGATGCCATGGGCAATTATTAGTTTTCTTTGGGATGCTAAAATTTCCTTCTCACCCAGATATTTTTTGCTTTGCTGAAAATATCCTCCCTCAAACACAAAGACTCCTGGAGTTACAGTAGAGACAGCCCCGCAGGGGTGGCTGGTCACACCAGGATGGTGTGTGTGACAAGAGCAGGTATCTGTGGGTGGGTGGAGGGGTGGATGGATGCTGGAAGCTGAAGCCACAAGATACATGACCCAGGGGCAGGGCACACCCTGGCCTCTCTCTCTTCTGCAGCCCAAAGGTGAACAAGAAAAAAGCAAAGGATGGCAGAGGGAGAAGCTGCCAACAGAGGAAAAGAAAAAATGTGAATTACATTTGACAAAGAGCTGGGAAGCGCTCAGCAAGCCTGAGGCTCTAGAGTGACGCACTGCTTTGTGGGTTAAGCATTGACCCCCCATCCTCCCCAAAGGGCGTTGAAGTCCTAACCCCCAGCACCAGCGAGTGTGACCTTCTTTAGAAATGGGGTCTTTACAGGTGTCCACAGTTAGGATTGGGATTGTAATGGGGCATGGTGGCCCTCAGCCCCATTGGCTGGTGCGCTGATGGGAAGATGGAGATACAAAGATACAGGGAAAAGGTGGGCTTGTGGCAGTGGAGGCAGATTGGAGTAATGTCCCTACAAAGCCAGCAGCAGCCATCAGAGATGGGTGCAGCTTGGGTCACAGATAAAGGACTCAAGCCTGATAACATTACATGACAGCTTCTCCCTCCAGAATTGTGGGGCCATGGTTCTGCTGTGATGGCTGCCCAGGGTGGGGAGCTTGGTAGGTCAAGCCCTGGCTCATACGCTGGACTTTTTCCTTAAGGGATGGTTCCCAGTTGCTGGCTGCTCTCCTGGAAGTGAGTGATTGTTCTCCCCTCAATGTTTTTTGTTTTTAATTTGTATGTCTGATGTGTGACCTGTGATGTATATACTTGTTAAAGTGGGTGTAGCTCAAACACGGGCAGGGACACGAGGTGACAGCTCTTTAGTTCTCCAGGACTGTCTTAGAGCTACATGCAACAGATGGAACACTGGAGCGGAGCCTGGAAGAGCAGACCCAGGATGTCTCAACAGTTGGCAGACAGGAATGAACAGCACAAAAATACCCCCTCAAATGCCCACCTGGGCCTGGCCAGAGCAGCACAGCTGAGCAGCCGGTGGCCTGTGAAGCCCTTCCTACCTGGCCAAAGACTCACAACAAAGGCCACCCAGCCATCCCCAGGGCCAAGGCCCCATAAGTCATACTTTCCTGTCTCCTTCCCAAGGCCCGTTCCAAGCCTGACTGTGGCAAGGGAAGGAAGTGGGTTTAGGAGATTTGGTAGTGGTGAAGTTTATGTCTGGGGCCAGTTGGACTTGGGTTCAAGTCTTGCCACCATTGCTTCTAATTGTGACACTGAGAAAGAAATCAACCCTTGTTCCTCAGCTGGGGGGCGGTGTCTGCATCTGTCCCTTTTGGTCATTATTTAATATACATTAAATATTTGCCTAATGTGGCGCCTTAAACATCTGGGATTTTATGTCAGGCCTCCAGAAGATCTCCCATTTGGGACCGGTCCAGGAGCCAAGGCTGGAGCTAAGTCAGCTATAGAGGAGCACACATGCCCCCCTGGAGTTCGCATGTATAATCCAAACCGATAGCTAGAGTTAGGGCCTGGGAAAGCTGCCAAGGAGTCTAGGCTCTTGCCAGAGGCAAGCAGGAGAGAACGCCTGGGGACAAAGAATATAAATACGCAGAAGAGGTGAGAACAGGCGTTACTGAAGCAGAAACTAAAGACCAGAAAGCACCCTGTTGAGGAACGCGGCATCTTCAGGGCTGGTAGACAGCTAGTGGTCTGAGCTGCTTTTGTCTGGAGTCCCTGGGCCCTCTCCTCCTCCTCCCCCATCATCTTCTCTCCTTTGCTGGGGAAGATAACAAGGTGAATAAGGAGGTACCCCACTGGGAGGTGGGGTGTTACCTCTCTTTACAATCCAGCTGCTGTGTGGAAATGCTACCTATTTTCCTCTAACCTCTTCCCTGGCTGCCTATTCCCTGCTAACTCCTCAGAAACATCAGAATTGCATGGTACTGGCCCAGTGACCCATGACCCAGCGTGGTAACAACCCTCAGCTGACAGAGCTGTTCTCCCGAGGAAGCTAGTGTCTTAGGCTTCCTGAGACCTTCTCCAAAGCAGAAAAGGCCAAGAGCCGCTCCCACCACTCGGGGTGCTGGGGAGACGGCTCTATCCTTAAACAAGTGGGAAGAACTGAGTTTGGAGCCCAGCACCCACAAAAGCTGGAAGTGTCAGTGTGCACCTGTATGCAATCTCAGGGCTGTATCTTTGATCCCTGGGGCTTTGGTCAGCCAGCCTAACCAAATCAGTGAGCTCCAGGTTCAGTGAGAGACCCTTCCTCCAAAAATAAATACATGAGTAAATAATAAAAGTTAAAATAAAGCAGAGTGGGATTGAGTAAGGCACCTGACATTGACCTCCAGCCTCCACAGATGCTTGCTTGCACATGTACATATATACAACACACACACACACACACACACACACACACACACACACACACATACACAATGTGCAGAAACATACAAGAAAGCCCTAGATGGGAATAAGCAAGAATGCCATGAAGAACTCCACCACCCTTCATCCCCCTCACGAAATCTGTCTACACCAGGCCTGGTCTGGAAGGGACAATCACTCACATCTCAGTTTCCTCTGGCTTTGCTGATTGGACCAGGGGTGGCATCTGCCCCCAGTGGAAGAACTAAGATGCTGTGCCCTGTACTCTTAGACATAAGGATGATGAGTGTGACCTGGAAGGAGCTTTATAAGGAGTCCCTGTAGGGCACATTGGGCAGCTGCACAAGGAGCATGCTCATTCAGGATGGGTCCAAGAAGTCCAGTAAGTTATGACAATAGGCACTCAGGCTGGGCTTCTGATCCCACCCACAAGAGCAGAGGAGTCCCACCAGTACCCACTCAGTGGGTGAGTCGGAAACCCCTGGCCACATGGAGCCTTTCTGTCAGCATTCATGGGATAAGAATGACAGCAATCCCTGTCTCCTGTCACTGCTGAAGATACACCAAGGCCAGGAGTAGCCACTGAGGCAGCTCAGAGCCCACACTTGATAGAAACGGAACATGGTCTGCCAGTCCCAGGGTGAGGTGACTTGATGCCCATGCTGTGAGAAACACAAATGGCTACAGGGCATGAAGAACCTTTGACAGTAGCCATGAGTCCCAGTGGCAGAGCTGGTGCCCATGGCTTTGGAAGCAGATGAGCTGCCCATCTCTCTAGCTTGTCCATTGCCCCCTCACCCCAAGGAAGGTAAGGGAAATCTTTTTCCTCTAGCCTCTCTCATCCAAGGAAAAGTATGAATTTACAGAAATGCGTTTCGATGCACTTTGTAACCTCAGCTACTCTGCAGAATAGTTTGGAGAGCCTGCTAGCTCTCTCACGCACTGATTGCCCAGCGGTTAACAGACATCACCTGAAACACAACTGCTATCCACTGTCTCCACACCATCACAATTCCAAGTATGGTTTCCCCAGAGTCTGGTGTCCACCCAGGTCTCATCCAAGATACCACACTGGCTGAGCTCCATCATCCTGTCTCCTTGGCTTCCTGGAGACAGTCATGAGTTCTTGAACATTCCTTGACCTTCCCCTCCCCTAAGTGTGCACAGCTGAGGGGAATGGGTAGTAGGCCTAGGCATCAGTCCCTTGGCCCTTCATCCTTCTTTCTCAGGGCCTCAGCCTGAGCCCTTCCACGGCTGCTTCTTACAACATTCGCTTTTCAGCCCTGCCGTTCCTCACTTTCAAGGGGCCTCTGACTCAAAATGAGGAATTGATTTAGTGCCAGTGATGGGGACCATCTCAACTGTGGCTGGCCTTGACTTTAATTAAAGTGACACTGAAGGGCGTGTGGTGACTGAATTACGGGGAAGGGCTGTTTCCTGCAGCCTTAATTAGAAAAGGGCAGAGAGAACAGCTGCTGCCATTATCCAGAAGTCCCCGCCTTCAGTGGCCCCACCCTAGGTCCCAGGCCAGGCTTGATGCTGAGGAGCAGGGTCCCCCTTTATTTCCCCTCCAGGGAACCTAGGTCCAACACTGAGCCATTGCCGGCTCAGGGTACCCAGCTCCATCAGCCTCTTTCTCCTTCAGTGTCCCTGTCTTCTGCCTCCTGCGTTCAGGTGAGTTCTAGAACCTTCTTCCTTCTGGCAAAGAATGGTCCATTCTCAAATGAAAACCCCACCTCCACTCTCAGGTTTAGCTCAGTTGGGAGCGAAACCATCCAGACAGACAGACAGCAAAACATCACACTGGGTGCTCAAAACATCCAGCAAAAGCAGACTGAGGAAATCCCACTGAGGCAGCCAGCTGGAGTTCCCGGTAGAGTCCAGGGCAAAGCTGAGTGTCCCTTCAGGTGAAGCTTCCCACATACAAGAACAGTAACAGCAGAGAAGTGATATTCCCAAATCTGGCAGAACTGAGTGGGGAAGTTGAGGCATCAGCAGGCGTTTCCCACTGACCCTTTCTCCGTGGCTGAGCTCCTCCCATGCCCAAACTTGCAGCTTCTCCTTCCCATCGGAGGTGCTTTCATACGATGGAGTGAACAGCAGCAACCTCTATTGGAAATGGCTCACTGTCCAGCTGTTCTCGATAACACGGTGTTTTTGCTCTTGGGCTGCTTTGCTGCTTTTCCCTTCTCTGTCACAGAGTTGGAGGGGACAACCCCACTTCTAGAGCCAGCTTCTCAGTGAACTCAAATAGCACATGACACTTTGTCAGCATCATGTACGTCACACAAGCTTGCCAGCCTTGTGTGTGAAGCCCTAGGGACATTCTGAGTGCCACTTCCTCCCCCACCTGTGGGTGTGACTAGGGGCGTGGCAGCTGCACAGATGGCACGGGGATTGTGTGCCAGAAGCCGAGGGGCCCGTTGCCGCTCTGTGTCCGCTTCTCTGCAGGATTTCTTCCAGGCCTGAGGGAGTCCAGCCTTCCGAAACTGCTCCATGGGCTGGGTCCAAGACTGCCAACCCCCCCCCCCCCACAGGACACCAATCAAACTCAAACCTTAGTGGCTCCGTTCCTAGTACTTGGCACAAGAGAAACAAAACCACAAGTCCACATAGAAACCCCTGCGTGTGTGCACAGCAACAGGGCTCCTATGAGCCAGAGGGAGAAAGCCCCAGAGACCCCTTACAAAGTGATCCCACTAAAACAGCAAGACAGATTGCAAGGGGGGTTTGGGGGCGCTGAATGGGTGCTGAGTGTGGGTGAGTACCAAGAACAGAAGATAGCCTAAGGTGTCATTCATCAGGTGCCTCTTTTTTTGTTTGAGAAAGTGGCCTAGAACATCTCCAAATAGGCAAGACTGGATAGCCAATGAGCCTCTGCCTCCCAGGTTACTATCATGGAATCAGATTATATGTATGCGCTACTGCACCTGGCTTTTCATGTGTATTCTGGGGACCAAACTCGGGTCCTCCTGCTTACAAGGCAGGTGCTTCACCAACTGAATCTCCCCAGCCCAGCAAGACATATTTTGCTGGAACTCATGTGGAGGCCAGGAGGCTTGAGTATGGAGCTGACCTCAACCTGACTGTAACAGAGATAGCTGGGGTTTCAGCAACTGAGCAGAGATGGGCTCAGAGGTGAGGGATTGCTAAGAATATGGTTAGATGTCCAGGACTGGAGGACTCCTGCCAAGGGCTGGCCAGAGCTATAGCTCTCCGAGGTGGGGGTTGAGGGAGTGATGACTTCCTCATGAATTAGGTTAGCAGAGATTTTCTCCTCAGCAGTACAAGGGCAGAGAACCCAGGCCAGGAGAAGGGTGCTCAGAGGAACCTGGATAGAGTCTCATGTTCTTGAACCAAACACAGTGATGCACACTTGTAGTCCTGTGGGGGCCCGCAGAGGCTCCCTAGTTAGGCCTTTCTCAAGGTCAGAAAGTCTGAGCTTGCTTTGCCCAGCAGGGCTGCATAATGGGATGATTTGGCCAAAGGTGTGGTTACCAGCTGCTTTGAAGGGTCTACATTTGGTTGTATGTTGTGCTTTAATGTTGAAAGGGGGAGGTCTTTTGCCTCTCCCCTTGCTAGTGTATAAAAAGCCCATTAGAAATAAACTCAGGGCTGCTGGGTATTGACCCAGAGCCCTCCCGAAGCTATCCCGTGTCTCTGTCTTTCTCATCATCTCCATCTATATTTCTATCTAATACTTCCTCATTCCTCACTTTCCTCCACACCCCACACCCCCACCCAATAACCCTTTGACAGGTCCGGGGCCCCTGACATAGGCCCCTGACATAGTCCCAGCACTCCAAAGCCTGAGACAGGAGGACATGAGGTCAAATGAGCCTTGGGCAACACTGCCAGAACCTGTCTAAAGATAAATAAATAAGCAAATAAATGAAGGGAGGGACTGGGTGGAAGTTCAGTTGCTAAAGGGCTTGCTGTGTGAGCAAATGTCTTAGCTTAATCCCCAGGACCTCCGTAAAAAGCAGAGCATGGCAGCAAGCACTTGTCACCCAGCACTGGAGAGGCAGAGCACAGGTGGATGCTTGGGACTTGATGGCTAGCCAGCCTAGCGAGCTCCAGGTTCAGCCAGAGATTATCTCTAAGGAGGTGATGGCCTTCATGAGGATTACACCTGAGACCATCCTCTGGCCTACACACCACACCACATCACACACACACACACACACACACACACACACACACACACACACACACGAAATTGCCCCCGTGGATAGAACTAGACGAGCATGTAGCAGACGGGTAAATTCTGCTCTAAGAAGGAAAGTGCTGACCTATGCCACAGCAGACACAGGGGTCATGCATTAAGATTCCATCCCTGCTGAGTGTCTGCAGTGCAGAGGTCTGCAGAGACCCTGAGCCTGCAGAGACTGGGTAGGGGCAGTAATAATGGGGACGATTGCCTGTGAGATGATGAAGATGTTCTAAGATTGCCTACAGTGATGGCTGCACTTATCCATTAATGAACTAAAAGCTGTTGAAGCGCGTGCTTTAATGGGCAATTGATGACATGGGAGTATATCTTGATAAATCTGCGTTTTGAGGCAGGTGGAGGAGACAGTCAGCCACACAACAAGTCCACCTGTGTGTGCATGCACACAGAGATAAGAGAGTCAGACCGTCAGCACCTCAAGGTGAGAAAGCTGCATTTCAGATCAGCGGCTGTGTGTGTGTGTGTGTGTGTGTGTGTGTGTTTATGATTGTGCACCCATATGTGTGATTGTGTGTGCAGAGTCCAGAGGAAGGTGTCAGGTGTCCTGTTCCTCCACTCTCTATCTCATCCTCTGGAGTCAGTGTCTTTCACAGGCCTTGGAGATCCCCAGGTTTTAACCAGGCTGGCTGACCAGTGAGTCTCAGCAACAACCCCCTCCCCGTCCCTGTTCTGGGGTTACAGTTGCTCACAGCCACATCTAGTTTTTACATGGGTTCTGGGGATTCAAACTCAGGTCCTCACACTTGTGCAGCCAATGTTTATCCACTGAGCCATCTCCCCAACTCTCGAGAAGAAGCCTATTCTATAGAGTGCCAAGGATAGGCTTTACCATTGCTGATGTGTGCTCTTCCCACTCTCCGAGCACCACCGGAAGCCGGCACCTGGTCTCACATGGTGAGCCGGTGGCAACAACATGGCCGCCAGAAGACAGTACAGCACAGCGCACATGGAATCACACAGCAAGTAGTGGCCACCATCCACATGAATCGTTCTGCCCCGGGGAATGGCAGGTGCCACGCCCTACTGAAATCTGATCTTACCCTGTGGAGCAGTGCAAACAGGGCTCAGAGAAGTTGCAAGCCTCACCCATGTCTGCATCTCCTCAGGAGAGGGTCACTATCAAACTGGGTCCTCTAGCCTGGGCCTTTCAGGCGGTCAGGAGAATGGGCTCACACCAGTGTAGTCCTATAGGTCTGGGTGGAGGTCACAGTGAAGGTATGGCGGCCCACCTTGGCTCAGTTCAGCTCTTCTGTATTACACACCCGGTAGGGGTGCAGCCTGAGCATGGGACACTGGGGGTTTTCTCCTGGAAGAACTTAAAGAGCAAAAGGAGCTAAGAACCAATTTGGCAGGCGGGTCCCCAGAGGATGCACCTGCTACCAGCACTAGACGCTCTTCTCACCTCCCCCTCCCAGTCGTGATACTGCTATGGAATCCAGAGGCTGGCAGAGCTCCCATCCCAGATGCTCCAGAGTTCCCAAGCTCAGGAAGCCAGGAGTCAGGCAAAGGTGCCTTCAGACAGGACACTGGGAGGTGACGCTGCCTGCAGAAGCTGGGTGAGCCTCCTCCGGTTTAGAGGACCAGGGCTATGGGGGATTCACAGGCCTCAACGGCATACAATGTCTTTATTGATGAAGGCAGTTTGAGGGCTTTACATGGCCTCCACGGAGTAAAGGGAAGATGAAAATGAGCTGCTAAAAAGCATCTGAGGGATTGGTTTGATAGCTCAGTGGGTAAAGACACCTGCTGTCAAATCTGGTGACTTGACCTGATTCCATCCCTGGGACCCACACGGTAGGAGAGAACTGAGTCCCTGCTCTCATATATATGTGCTCATGAAGTTTGGGAGGGAAATGACTATCAAAAGAGATGTATGAACTCAACATGATCTCGGGGCTAAGACTGACAGGGGAAGCCCCTTGCATGGGGTCAAGCTACCCTCTGTGTGTCAATGTGAGTGGGACAAGAGCTAGAGGCACAGCACAAAGCAGTCTGCAGAGTTCTCGGAGACCTCTACTCAGATAAAGCCAGGCTTGCTAACTGTACTTCAGAAAGGAATTCCAGGATAAGTCAATATGAAGTAGCATTAACGTTTATGAGGAAGTGACTTCATACAGATTTAAGCACAGGAGTTAACAGAAAGAGAGGTGCTTGGGCAAGGGATGTTATACACACAAGTGTGGGCGTGGGCTGTTTGAGAGAATTATCGCACTGAAGTGGCTTAGCCAGGAGCCATTGGTATGATTTTGTGACTTCTGGATCCTTTGTTCAGAGTTGCTAAGATACTGTCTTTTTTGCTCTGTTTTGGTAAATGAGATGGGAAGATTGCTCCTCCAGTGCCTTGGCTAGGATTCCAATCTGATAAGGTACAACCGCGGGGCAAAGGGCTGCACGGGGGGTAGGAGGCGTCTCTTACTGTGGAAGGAGTTCCCGCTCTCCTCGGATCCTTAGTCTCTTTCTACAAGGAGTACTGTCTTCACAGGCAACGTCGCAGCAAACGTCAACGGTGCTGGGAGTCTTGACGCTCAGCTGGCAAAAGACTTCAGCCAGACTCCAGGGTGGGAGGCTCCCTTCCTTCCCTCCTCAGGTCACCCTAATTCTCTCCATCTTTCTAAGCTGGCTGAGGGGGGAGGGGCTGGAAATGACATTTTAAAGTGACCTCTTCCTGGCTGGGGGGTTACTCACAACTTCTGGGTGGTGTGACCCCATCAGCCCTGGCCTGTCAAAAGTCCATTAGTGTCCCTCTATTGTACTAGACAAGTAAAGTGCATGTCTCTCCATAAATAGACCAGAGAGGTGATGTGGTCAGGTAGCCTGCCTACCCAGTGGTAAGCTGACTGGAGGTCAGAAGACATGGACCTCTGTGGCATTGTCCTGGCCCAAGTGCATAGTGCTTGGTTGAGAAAGCAGGTGGGAGAACGGGTGTAGCAGGAATCCTAAAGGTTCTTATTAATAAAACCAAACCTGAGGCCAGGTATTGGGGTGAATGCTGGAAGACCAGAGAGACAGAACGAGCCACAGCTACCTCACCTCGGCAGTTCCTCAGCTGATCCTGTTTCCTCAGACTGGAAGCTTCTGAGTCCTCATCCAGAATGAATCTCAGCTGAACTGCCGCTCAAAACCTAAAAGCTTAACCAGCCAAATGCTTCTAGTTTCTGGTCTTCACGCCTTATATACCTTTCTGCTTTCTGCCATCACTCCCTGGGATTAAAGGCTCGCTTTCTGGGATTAAAGGTGTGTGTCACCATGCTTGGCTGTATCCTTGTGGCCTTGAACTCACAGAGATCCAGACAAATTTCTGCCTCTGGAATGCTAGGATTAAAGGCGTGTGCTACCACTATGTTTAATATTGTGGCTGTTCTGTCTCTGACCCCAGATAAGTTTATTAGAGTGCACAATATTTTGGGGAACACAATACCACCACAAATAGGAGCTTGGGAAGGTGGGGGAGGGGCAAGAGAGGCAGCCACCTTCAATCTAAAATGATGACTCCACTAACCACTGCCCTGGCCTCTGATCCACCAAGGATGTTGGAGAGATGTCCCCAAGAGAGCTGTTGTTCAGGTCTTGTTGCCCCCCCCCCCCCCACTGGGAGCAAAAAGAAGACAGGATAAAGTTAAGTGCTGGCCCTGTTAGCTAGAGATCTAGTGCCACGCCCCCTACAGGTGGTCGGGGTAATGCCTGCCTGGCCTCACTTAAGCTGTGCAACTCAGTGTGAGCAGCTAACGGGGTATAGGGTATAGCGTGGGATGAGGGAAGCAGTACCCAGGGAAGAAAGCAGCCTGCCAGACAGCTTACTAGGTGCTGGCAGAGAGTGCCATTGGTGGGTTAGAAAACACATCCTCATCCCCCTCCGTGCTGGCCACCCACATGTCAGTGTCCTCATCAATCACTGGAACAACGGCTACAGCCACCCCTTTGTGAAAAACTAATAAGATAACAGATGCATGCAGGCCTGGAAAACTCCCACCCATGGGAGGTGTTATTAAACCCATTTATTACCTGGGATGGCCCTTCCCGCCAAATCCATTTCCAATCAATTAAACAGAAAAACGGCTGCAGGGGATCATACCCTTGTTACCTATGGTATCGCTGTGCTGGGTCTTCACAGGCCTGCTATCAACAGCCTCCTCACTATTGCTGCTCCTCAGACTGTGGTCAGGAGAACGATGACATTGGAGACGTGGAGGAAGCCATCTACGAAGGAAGGGTCTCAACATCTGTGAGCTCCATATGTTCATGGACTTGACCCTGGATCACCGGGCAGGGCCAATGTCATTACAAGACCTATAAAAGGGAGACTGAGGAGGGCCTCGGCACAGTGAGAAGAGGGGGTCACATGACAGTAAGTTAGCACCTATGCCCAGAGTGGCATAGCCCCAGCGTGAGCCACGTGAGGCCACGGAACTGAGAGAAGCATGAGCCCCGGGAGGAGTGCAGATCTGCCCATCTTCCTCCGGCCTTCCAGTGCTGTCCAAACAGACACCTGTGCTGGGTGAAGTCCCCGTCTGGACAGTTTGGTTGGCAGTCCCACGGTAAACCTCCCAGGAGGCTGGGGAAACTGAGTGGCCAATTCCGCAGGGACCCAATGGTCCCTGTGCACTCTGCTTGGTTCATTAGGTCTCGGGCTCCTGCTGGTTCTGTCATGTCCCATGCAGGCCCCACACCTCCCTTCGAAACAGAAACCTCAGCTGAGCCTTCTGATGATATCTGAGACATAAAGAAGATGTGGTCCCTGCTCCTAAGTTAGGAGGCTGGCTCTGGAAACAAGCCTAAAGTAGCCTGGTATCAGTGGGTGTGAGGGAGCTGTCCCCTGACCAGCTCTGACTGAGCACATGCCAAGAGTACCCCCACCCCATGCTCTGTGTCTGAGCGTCCTGTTTTCCAATAGTCCACGGGCCGGATGACTCTAGTGAATACCGAGGAACAGAGGGACTGTGTGAATTCCTGGAGGATCACAGAGGCTGGGCAGGTGTCTGTCCGTCTGCCCTTGCATCTGCCCAGGGCCAGTATGACTCAACTTATCCTTTTACCATGGATTCTGTTAATGTTCCCACATCCCTTGGTGGCTGATCAGATCAGCAACTGCCTGTGAACACAGGTAAAGAGACAGGCAGAGCTAGGCCCACGCCTTTCAGGATGAGAGCTGTGAGTGACTGAATACTCACAAATCACAGGCTCTCCACCCTTGGATCCTTGAAGGGTGGGGGATAACATTTATTAATAGTTACCGTGGGACAAAGGATTTTCTTATGGCTCCAGATGTCTTCTTGAGGCCTCCACTGCCTGCTGCTCAAGTGACACTTTGCATCTTTCTCTCAGTGTGTGTTAATTGAGCAGCTACTCCGTACCAGCCAGTATGCTTGGGCTGTAGGTGCGAGGGCAGAGCCACAGCTCCCTTTGGCTGCTTACGATCCAGATGAAGTCTAGCTCAGAATGCACGATGGCCAGGCTGTTGGTCCAGTCCCTTGGCTCAAAGCACCATCAGCCACAGGGACAAGACAGTCAGACCTTCAATCTGGCCTCAGCTGAAACACTGATGAGCAGTTACAGGTCCTGGGCTTGGCAGGGCGCTGAAGTCTATCTAATTCCCATCCCCCTCCTAAGCTGGGTCTGCTTGGGAAATGGTGACTTACAGTTGCTTGCTGGGCCAGAACTTGCAAAAGCCTCTTTTCAGTCAGCTTCTGTGCGTTCATCTCTTAAGCCCTGGAAGCAGAAGGAGATAGAGGGATGCACAGGACGCCTCCTGTGGGTCAGGCCTTGTCCCAGTTCCCTCGCTCACAATGATGACCCAATGCCTTGGGCAATAAGCCTCTTTTCTCTTCGGATTTCAAAGCCTTTTCTCGCTGAAATATAGAGATTTTCTTGGCGGGCTGGGCTCTCATGGCCAGCCATCCGTCATCTTTGTGCAGTCAGAATAACAATAATTATAGCAACGGTAACGTTAACTCGCTTTTGTGTGGTGCTTTATGTCTTCCGGCAGTTCTCTTGCATCGTTCATCTCATTTAGGCCCAGACAGGCAGCATTTGAGCTCATACAGCCGGGAAGAGGGACACGAACTCGGAGGCAGAGAGGTTATGACCCTGTGAGTGCACGTGGAGGCCAGAGGACAGCCTCTGCAATGGCATTCCTTAGACACTGTCCACCTTGTCTGTTTGAGACAGGGTCTCTCATTGTCGTGGAACTCACCAATTAAGCTAGTCAGGCTACCCAGCAAATCCCAGGCATCCTCCTGTCTCTGCCTTCCCAGTCCTAGGATTACACGGGAGCATCTCCGCCCCCACCCCCACCCCCCCCACACACACACACCTCTTTTTCATGGTTTCTTGGGATTAAACTGAGGCCTTTGTGTATGCAAGGCAAGTACTTTACCATCGAAGCCAGTTAGCCCAGTGCCTGACCCTGGTTTTGGGAGCCATCCAAATCTCCATCTAATCAGGGATGCAGATCCAATTTCTGCCATTCATGGGACCCACATTCGGCTTCCTTTGGCCTCCCTAGGCCTCCTCCTCTCCCCTGGTGAGTCTTCCTCTTCTTCCTGTGACTCCAGAGTGCTGCAGGAAGAGGGTGTAGTTCACGGGATGAGGTGAGAACATCAGCCATAGTGAGTCAGTGCCTGGACACCCCAGTTCTGTTGGGGTAGCCTCCTGGTCAGAGCTAGAAGCATCTCAGAAAACAGCTCTCCACTTTCAGATTCAGGGAAACTGGAAGCAGAGCAATCCAGAGTCAGAGCAGCAGATGCTCAGCTTCCCACCAGTTTACTCTGCCTTGCTGAGGCTCAGAGGTCAGCTAAGTGCACCTGCCTATGCTAATGGCCAGTGTCCAGCTAGGCTCGATATAGGATGACAGGCTGTGACGTCAGAATCAAACAGCTTCCTTAAGTGATGGGCAATGATCCCTCTGTCTGTGGAACTGGTCCTGCAGAGAGGAGGCCCGTCACTGAGCAGAGACCCAGAGGCAGCAGAGAAAGGCACGTGGCCACAGGCCCAGGCTGTGAGCCTGTCTCCATCCCCCTGCCCAGCTGACTGATGCAATCAGGGCAGGCCAGTTCACCTCTGTCTGAATCTCTGCTGCAAAGTGAGGTTCAGAAGGTCAAGGAACCCACATTCAGTTCCTGGGAGGATCAAAGGACATAGGCATGTTGACCCAATGGGATGCCTGCCCAGCAAGCACAGTGTGTACCCTCTATGCCTGGCAGATGCCATGAATCGTTCTGGTGAGATCACTGTGTGTGTGTGTGTGTGTGTGTGTGTGTGTGTGTGTGTGTGTGTTGGTAGAGGTGGGTTCTGCTTCATCACTCTCTGCCTTAGTCTCATGAGGCATCCTCCCACTGACCCTGGAGCTAGGCTGGCAGCAAAGCCCGGTGATACCCTACTCCCATTCCCCACAGCCCTGGGATCACAGGCATGCACAAGCACTGTGGCTTTTGACATTGATGCCGGGGATCCAAAGTCAGGGCCTCATGCTTGAGCAGTGAATGCTCTTACCCACTGAGCCACTCCTCAGCCCCTTACTCCATTATGTCATGCCTATCTGCTATCTTCTTGTGAGTATATATTACTTCCCTAACCAGGTGAACTGTGTCTAGACATCCCTGATATCCTCTGGGGACCAGGTCTTGCGCTGGGGCCTGTGGGATGGCCTCTTTGGCCCAGTCATCTCCCTCTCTCCTGCTGCAGGTGACTTCCCAGCTGCTCTGCCAGTCATGGCCTGAGCCTCACTACCATGTCCACTCAGGGCTCTCCTGGCTAGTTCCACTGCCATCTGCCTGCCACACCCCTCACTTAAGAGAGGGCAGGCTGGTGGTCACCTTCTTGAAATACAAATACATGCCTCATGGTAAACTATTGACCATGCAGGCCAGCCTCACTTCCCAGTCACTAGATTTGCCTTTTCATTTAAATGATGGTAAGGAACACTCTTCTCCAGGATTCCTGATAATTTGAGGGCCCTGGACTCTCTCTCTTTCATTCACATGGTACCAATGCAGTACCAAAGATGTGGCCCCCTTCTTGGGTAACACACCCAGGAAGGGGGTCCCAAAATCCTCAGGAAAGCTTCTTGGTGGTGGAGAGGGCACGTGGGCACCTGCAGCTTGCCTTCAAACGACCGTTGAGGGATGACCCAGCGGAGACATGGATTGAAGCTGCTTGCACTGGCCAACTTCATTGGTCAATCAACAGAGGGGACGACAGGACGTCTGGGCATGTCTGGGAGGTGTTTCAGTGACTGAGGAAAGCCAGTCATCCTCCCCAACAGGGCTAAGTCTCTTCTGACCCACCAAGGGCCCAGAGAGGAAAAAAAGCGCCAAGGAGAGCAGGTCTCTCTTGAGCCGGCACCATCTTTGGCTTCCAACCACATGCAACGCTGCATTACAGGTTTTGGCTCTTAGATCAGAGCCTGTCACTCACCCCAGTCTGTAGGCTGCACTTGTAGACTGGGTGGCATTAGTTCTCCAGCTTGCGGAGGTTTTCCTTGGGGTTTTTCCAGGGGTTTTCCTTGACATCCAGTGGGTGTCGAATGATGATGCCAGTCAAAAATATAGTCGATGTCCTTACCCAGAATCCTTGCTCAGCTGCTCAGTGTGCTGAGAAGTTGGAGATGCTTCCCTCAAGGCCATGGGGCTGATGGCAAGCTGTGCCCACTGCCACTGCCAGCATCCCACATGTCAATAGACATGAAAAAGGCAGAGTCAGAATTCGAAGTGTGGCCTCCACTAATGTGTATGGTTTCTGCATCATCAGTAAAGTTGAACATTGTAGGTTGAATCATTTTAACTGGGGAACTTTTGTATACACTGCACACACACATACACACACACACACACACACACACACACACACACACACACACATCCTAATATCTGTTTCTCTGGGGAGCATGAAAAGAAGGAGCTGGATTCCCCTACAGCTGGGGCACTGGCAGGTTTCATACGGTTCCCTGAGCTTGCAACCTGTGCACAACCACAGAGGTGCGGCAGTCTTGGAGACAGGAGTATGTGCAGGCAACACCTGAACACTGGCCCAGAGGCCACATGAGGAAGTGTCCCTGGGCATTTGTAGACATGGGTTAGCATTCCCGGATCTCCTCACTGTGGACGAAAGGCTGAGAAGTAGCCATAACTGCCAACTACAAATGCACTTGGGGCTGGATCTTGTAGCTTAACAACATAAAGCCATGAAATGCTCAAAAGCCAAACCAAACAAAACCAAACCTCTCAGTGCCGGGGGCAGGCCACAGGGCTCCGGTGCTAGCTTGAAGGGGCTTGCTGAGGCCAGAGCAGGAACGATTTCACAACTCAGCGCTGGAGACGGGGACTAAACAGCCTTGTCTGTACACCACTGTGGATTGGCAGCTGGGTCTGTAGGTGACTGGGAGAAGAGCTTGTCCCTCCTGCACGGGCCTCTTGCTATGTTGAGCAGGAATCAGCAAGTAAAGTGACCACTCTTCTGCTGAGAACAGAGGTCCCAGGATCACTGGGCCTATGCTGGGAGGGAGTGATGGGAACCAGATGCCCCTTCCTACCAGCCTGGGGAAGCACTGTGCCAGGCTTGGCCTCATGAATAGTACCCAAGCTGACAACACACTCTTCCACCTCAACCCTCCTACTGAGTCTGTGAGCCCCAAAGTACCAAGTGTGGCATAAGCCATGGTTTGGACAAGGGGATGCCGAATGAATTGACAAGGTGGGTAAGAGCAACACATGCCACCAACTGGGATAGCACCTGAGCATCAGAAAGGATAGCCCCCTGGAGAACTGAGTGACTAGCACATCAACATCTTTACTTGGTGACAATAAGCAGGAATTTTCTTTTCCACGTGGTTTTGGAGAACAATGCAAGGTGTTTTCCCTACACCCCCCAGTTCTCTCCACACCTGCTGGTCTGTATAACCTCCTTTCTCATGCTAGCACTCCCTCGGTGGCATGTGGTTGGGATTCATCCTCATTTACATAGAGAGGACAGAGGTCTAGAGGCAGACAGTCCCCAATATCATCCAACTGGACTCTTCCGGCCCTGCACCCTGCAGCTACTCCTGTGAGCACCTGGGCTCACCCACACTCACAGGCACCTCAAAGATTTCTTTCCTTGTTCTCTTCTGGAAACAGTCAGGATCCCAAAGACCACCTCTTCCCAGGCAGCTTCCCCTTAGGGCTCTATGTTAGCAATTTTTAACATCCGGTTTCCCACCCTAACAAGTCTGAATGCACGATCCTGCAGTGTTAAGTACATTCACAGTGGTACAGCTGTCCTTGCTCTCCACCTCCAGGCTTCTCAGCTTCCTAAAGCTCTTTCCCCATGAAACACTGACTCCCCAGCCGCTGACCCCCAGCATTTTACTCCCTTTCTCTACATCAGGTGCCTCCTATAAGTGTAGTTACACAATGCCTATGCTGCGGCAACTATTTCATCTGTACGATGCCTGCCAGTTTCATCCAAGATCCAGCCTGCATCCAAATGTCCTTCCCTCTTAAGGCTGAAAAATGTCCTGCCATGTAGAAGACTGCATTTTACTTTCCCCACCGCTGGACAACCAACATAAGTGTTGTTTCCACGGCTTAGCTATTATGAATACTGCTGTGGCCATGGGTGCGCAAATCTCTTCCTGGCCTCACTTTCGATTCTTTTGGGCACGTGCCCAAACAGGCAACTGCTCGATCATAGCTCTACTCTCTATTCAAATTTTGAGGCTTTCTACAGTGGCTGTGCCATTTTACATCCCACCAGTGTGCGTGGGACTCCAGTTTTCTGTCTCCTTGCGGCATTTGCTTTCTGCTTTGGATTGGCAAGAGCAAGCCTACCTAATGCCTATGCCAGCGTCTCTCTTCGTCTTTTCTTCCTAAAACAAGAAAATAATACCTTCTCATTTTGCAACTGGTCGCATGCAAGGATGAGGGAATGAGTGTGCGTCACATAGCTAGTGTGTCTGGTAGGCCAGTTCTCTCAAGCTCGCCAAGATTCAGCTTTTGGCCAAAAGGGACATTTCATGTCTCAGTCGTGTCTTATCAGGTAAGTGTATCTGGGAATGAATAAATTAGTGAATACTGTGTGTGCAGGACTGTCTAGAGGCTATCTTGGAGTGTTCTAGCCGTCACCCATGAATTATGCTTGGGTCAAAGGGATGGGATAGTCAGTGACTGCGATCTCGGAGTATAGTTCCTGGGAAAGAGGTGCAGAGAGAGCAGAGGCTCCATCTGGCAGGAAAGGCTGCACCTTCCCCCCTGATTCTGAGCAACCAGGCAAGGTTGTAACAGGGATGCCAAAGCCAGAGGCCAGGGGCAGAGGCAGGTGGACCTCGATGCTCCCCAGAGGCCTGACTGACTCCTCAGCATAAAGGACAGAGAAGAGGCTGACAAGAAGGAGTGTGGAAGGCAGCTCTCGCTGAGCATGCATCAGCCCATCTTGATTTGCATGTGCCTTCCCTGGCTTGGCTTTAACCAGTCACACAGGCTGCCTAGAATTAATCAGCATTGTGCTTCCTCTGGCTCTGCTCAGACAAGTTTATTTTCAAGGCTCAAGGCAGGTAGAAGGTGGACTGTTGCCTGTCCCTACAGAAGGCTCTACCCAAAGCTATATACACACTCCTATTTCCATCTCCATATGGGATGGGTGTGTGTGTGTGTGTGTGTGTGTGTGTGTGTGTGTGTGTGACTTCCAGAAAGCACAGTGCTCAGCTTGCACACACTGCATGAGTTTCTAGGGAAGGGGTTCCAGGGAACCTCCTCTGCACTCAGTGTGTGTATTCCACATTACTACGGAGTTTGTACAACTGACCTCCTCAGGAAACAATGGCCCAAGAAGGACCAGAAGAGTCCAAAGCTGATTCCAGCATGGAGACAAATGCTTCACTGCCAGCTCCACCCGGAGACAAAGACTTCAGGGTGGGAAGAAGGATAGAACGAGCTAAACAGAGAATTCACAAAACAAGAATTACAAATGGCTGAAAGACATTTAAAGAAATGCTCAACATCCTTAATCATCAGAGAAATGCAAATCAAAACGACTCTGAGATACCACCTTACACCTGTCAGAATGGCTACGATCAAAAACACCAATGACAGTCAATGTTGGAGGGGATGTGGAACAAAGGGAACACTCCTCCACTGTTGGTGGGAATGCAAGCTTGTACAACCACTGTGGAAATCAGTATGGCAGTTTCTCAGAAAACTAGGAATCGAACTACCTCAAGACCCAGCAATACCACTCTTGGGCATATACCCAAAGAATGCTGATTCATACCACAAAGATACATGCTCAGCTATGTTCATAGCAGCACTATTTGTAATAGCCAGAACGTGGAAACAACCTAGATGCCCGTCAACTGAAGAATGGATGAAGAAAATGTGGTACATATACACAATGGAGTACTACTCAGCAGAGAAAAACAAGGAAAGCATGAAATTTGCAGGCAAATGGATGGAACTAGAAAATATCATCCTGAGTGAGGTAACCCAATCCCAGAAAGACAACCATGGTATGTACTCACTCATAAGTGGATTCTAGATATAAAATAAAGAACAATCAGACTACAACCCACAGAACCATGGAGGCTATGTATATAGCATGGAGGTCCCTAAGACAACTGTGGCTTATAATAAATTTCGGTTTTACTCAATTACTGAGCAAGCCTCAATGAAACATCTTACTATTAAGATAAGAATACATACTCTATCAAGCTGACAATAGAAAAATAAATTAATTAATTTTAAACAATAAAAAAATAAATAAAAATAAAAGAAAACTTTGAAATATTAAACAAACAAACAAACAAACAAACAAACATTTTACTAAAGTAAAAAGAGAGAACTAGAGACTCATCATTCCTCTCCACATTCTATTCTTTCCCTTGTTTTATATATTTTAAATTTTTTATCGGTGAATTCTACTGGAGTTTATTGGTGGATTCTGCTGGAATATCCAATGCAGATAAGCACTGGAGAGCTCCTGTTGCAAATCACCCTCTGGAGCGATGAAAGGATCTTTCTACTAGCACGTGGAGGAGACCCAATCTAGTGTTGGTATGGCCCCGGGGTTCTGTTTATGTCTTTCCTCAGGACAATGAGGTTCCTCTTTGGATTCCTGAGCACTGAATGCGCCCTATGGCTGCTGCTGAAGCCCAACATGACAGAGACCTAATGGGTCTTCATTAGAAAGTCTACCCTTCTGATGCCAATGGAGATTGAGAGCCCAATATCGTCAGCTTTGGCAAGCATCAATGTAAGCCTAGGAACTGTAACCATGAGACTGGATTCTCCAGAAGAGCTGCCAGCTAAAGTCGTGCTGGGATCAAGAAAAATGGGCCTTGGCGGTACGTGTTACTGGAGTTGTATCCATGCCAGTGGATGTCCACACAATCCAGAAGAGAATTTGACATTGCTGCTGCCACTGTTGCTGTTATAGCAATGGCGCCCATCACTGCTACTCTTTCTGGGATTACCATTTCATAATTGCTTACTACAGCTAGTACAATGGAGACCCTGGCAACAAAAGTAGCTACCACAGTTAGTTAATCTTTCATTCTATTGGGCATGATAAATTTAATTCAGTAGTTATATACATCTCAATTGGCTTTGAAAATTAGAAATTTATAAACTCAAGTTCCAGTTGCTTTTGGGATACTGTCTTACAAGGACACCAATGTACAGTATGGCTCGTTAAGGAAGGGAATGGCTTAGTTGCCTTTAGCCTACTGGCTATGGGTGAGATAGGACCGCTGTTGGTCTTTTCTGTTTCGAACACACAGATTGCAAGCTCAGTGCCACTTTGAGATCTTTGGCAGCAATTAACTATGCAGCTCACACACGATTGAGCCTGTATGATAATGAGTATTCAAAGACGGGTAATGCCTGGGGGGCACTCACCAACCTAAGACAGAGCACCTGTGTGGCCTGGGCAGGCATCTCCATGACGGGTAAGGTGACCTGCTGACGTCCCACGCAACCCAAGTCAGAAGCTCATTTTTTAATAAAAGGGGGACCTGTAGGGTCCTGGCCCCCATTTTGGGTAACTGTTGCCTTGCTTGCAGACCATGACCTTGATATTCTCCCTATGCTAATTCCCTGCCAGGTTCCACCCTCCTGAATGCTTAAGGGAAGTTCCTTGTCTGGTATCCTGAATAATGATAGCAAGCAAGATTGTAAAACATCAGTAGCGAACTTCTGCCCTCTGGGGTCCTCCCATTGTGCTGTAAACCTGTATTTAAGACCTCCTCCCCCCTTCAATAAATGACATTCGACATTTAAAATTAAATATATATATATATTATATATATAATTGAAAAAAAAAAGGATAGAACATCCTGCATCCTTTCCTACAGATGTGCACAGTCATGTGTTCATGAATGTACAGGTGCACACACAGTGATGAATGCAGACATCTGCTCATTCATACATACATACACACACACACACACACACACACACAAGTAGAAAAAATTAAAAAGTCTTACTACTCCCTTAACATTCTGCTTTCAGTTTTATCCAAAGTCAATCTTGCGGGGCCCCTTGGGTCACAAGCCCACATTTCCCTCTGTTTACCCACATCTCTTTCGGAGTCTGTGGATACCATCCCCAAAATGTCCCTGCCACTTGGTCCTTTCTCACCTGACCTTTGAGGGATACTGTCTTTACCACATTTCTGAGGGCAGAACCTGGGGGCAAATCAGCTGGCCCTGCATCAGAAGCAGCCCATGTGATGTGGGCACAGGATGAGCAGAAAGGAGCTAGACAGGATCCTCATCATAGGACAGAAATGGTCTCTATCCTGAGTATGACTGTGTGTCAGGGCTCAGTCACCTCGTAAACTAGTGACCTCTGTCTTTTTTTAAAACATTTTCCCCCAGGGTCCTATCATCCTCTCCCAAGCTTCTGAGTCCTTAGCCCTGGACCACCTGCCCCTGCTCCTGGGAAAGGATAACTGTGGCCCCCATGGAATCACTTTTCTTCCTCCCATCAGCTTTCCACTGAAAGTCCAGTCAAAACAAGGTAGGAGTGCACACCACACTCAGATCTTCCCGGATTTCTGCAGGGCACTTTCTTACCATCCACACCTATGCCGCCTCTTCTCCACATTTTACCTGGCACCTGTTTGGTGTGGGACACAAAGCAAGAAGGACCTGGTGTCTTAGAATTCTTTCAAAGAGGAAAAG